>VMBQ01003283.1:4788-23476 GCA_007657795.1 Dreissena rostriformis
TACTACTACTACTACTACTACTACTACTACTACTACTAATAATACTACTACTACTACTACTACTACTACTACTACTAATAATAATAATAATAATAATAATAATAATAATAATAATAATAATAATAATAATAATAATAATAATAATAATAATAATAATAATAAAACAATATATATATATATATAATTGTACTACTAATAGTAGTTGTAGTATTTAAGTTGTATCCATTTCTATAAGCCATTGTAGTTTATCAAAATTACATTTATGTGGCTTCTTACATAAAATATGCAACTCTTCCCATCGCCCCAAATCACAATGCTTTAGCTTTGTTAGGAGATGACCAAAGGCTTGAGTTGAATGATATTTATCTTCATGTGCAATGGCGAATGTTTATTACACATCGTTAAACAAAGTCTGAAGAGAATTATACTACTGTCACTATGCCTAATAATATTTTGACAACAAATGTGATACCTAAAGCACTTTTTGTACTAAGAATCCGTACCACAGGGGTATGTCTGGGTGTAAATAACTTTCAGTTTAAACTCCTTTTTGAGTCACATAACAAAATGAATACAAAAAAATTTCGTATTGTCATTTTGAAACTGTAGTCCATAAGTCCGTACTTTGATAAATTTGCCAAAGAAGTCGAATTAAATGCAGAACGGCCGCATTTCTTTGAGGTAGCATTCGTAAAGAATTTTTGTAAGTCTTCCACGCCGATTCCAACCTCTGCTTCAGTTCAAAGCAGTGCCCTAGCATGTTCAAAGAGGTATCAAAGTGGGCGAATGATAAAACGATATCGCCAATCGATGAGATTAATCCTGAGGGTATAATGCTTTCAGTGAATCTCGATAATTTCATAAACGCTTCCGACTGTTTAGGCTCTTGGTGGAGTTCCAGATAGTGACAGGGATATCATTTCGTAAGCATCCTGACAGCCCAGGTTTAATATAACCAATATAAGATTAAACAATGGATATTGTCCTGAATTGAAGAGCCAAAGAATACACGCGAAATAAATCCAAATATCGAACTTTAGTCATAAAACTCTCTCTCTAACTGTTCATCGCTTACACCGAAACATGATATTGTCAATATGGTGTGAAGTGTTTCATTAAAAAAATAAATCGACCTTGTTTTGGAATTTGTGTAGACGGCCTAGTGCGGATAGATCATGTAAGCGTTCCATTGCATATTATATAGGGCTAGCCAGAGAAACTCGAATAAATTATCTCATAATTACAGGTGATTTTAAACAAACAAAAATAAATATATCTGAAATTCCAACTAAATCGTCCTGTCCGGAATATACTTCACGTGCGATCTTTTCTTTTTAAGCATTGACTGCTTGCTCGTGGCACATTGGCTACGATTTAAAGAATGTAATCTTTGCTTAAATAAGGCTTTGTGATTTGTAAATGAACGTCTGTTCATTTAAAAATATAACGCTGCAAATAAAGCATCGCGTGTGACATTAATGTGGTTTGTAAAAAGCTGACTTTTTAGTACCAAGCTACCGGTGTATGTCCCTAACTAACTCATTAGAATCAAGATAGTTTGGATGAATTTCGAAAGATTGTTTTAGTTCAACTTATATATATGTATGTATGAGGATGTATTCACTGTCCATGTGTGTGTGTGTGTGGTGCATGCGTTTATGTGCGTGTGTGCTTGTGTGTGTGCGTATGTGCGTGTGCACTCGCGCGCGTGTGCACTTTATTTTAAAATATATCTGCGTCATTTTGACAGTTTTCATTGTGGAGATTTCTCTTAGCATGAATAATCAATTATGATGTTTATACGATATACCTAAATATTATAATTATCTTGAAATAATAATCTTAAAGGGAGATTAACTGTGTTTTGATTAATACTGTAACGCTCGACCGACTTTCTGTCGCCGCTAACGAGCGCCATATGCACGGCCTCAAAACCATTATGTGCCTTCCGAAGACATCAGAAGACCAAGTAGCAAGTAATAATGTTCTGCAGGCTACCTGCATTATGATCAGAAAATTAAAATTACTCAAGTCGCCTCAAATATTTACAACGCAACGAACAGGGGCCCTTTACCGTCAACCCTGTTTCTACTTTCAATATATTCCAGCTGCAAAGAACCTGTAGCTCTTCGTCACCCAAGGCCTTAGGTTAGGCTTCCGCCATGCCCTGGAACGTGATTTAGAGTACCGTACCTTTTCTTCAGTTGTTGTCCCTCTCGCATTAAGATGTGAAGTGAGTACCAATTGGCAAGCTTTTATATACTTGCGAGTGGAGCGTCACCTAAGCAATGAATTGGAAACCTCCTACGTTTCAGAATGTCCTTCACGTTTGACGAAGCTTGCCTATCACATATTTCTTCCGTATTAACGTAAACTATAGTACTGCATCAGAGATGTCAACTACTACATTGGTGACGTATCGAATTGCATTTAACACATTTATGAGAGCCATGTTATGGTAATTAAGCCCAACGATTGCTAACGATGTGAGTTGAATTATCTTAGCTCTGTGTTAAAATAGTTGTTGAATTTGAAACCAAGGAAAGTAAATAATAAAGCCTGTTGCAATTAAAGGAAAACTACTTTTGATTACTATTCAGGCCGATTTTTCCTGAAACCTTTCGTTGCAACACTCACTTCTGCTTCCGATTTCAAAATGCTTTCGATTTCAAACGTTTTAAATCTGCACAGGCTAATTGGAATATACCGACCGAGTACACTCTTTTCGTGTACATAAAATATGTTCCTGCTGAACAGAACAAAACACACTATTTCTTTCGTTTATTTTATGTTTCTAACCCTTTCGTTCTAGTTTTGTATTCATCAACATTTTATTTGCTTCGAAAAAGTCCATAGGATCGCATATACTCGCTTGATGAACTATCGTCATAAACGTTTTTCTTTTGAACAGGTGCAGAACGCACCATATTTTTCCCGAGAACTCCTATCCTATTTCCTGTCTGAGTATATGCAATCACTAACCATGTTATTTACTAACATTGCTTACTTCCAAGAGCTCTTGTTCTATTTAGTGTAGGCGTGTATTCAATTCCTTACCCTAAGACCCACCATGTTTTCCCTCGATTTTCATGTGAATATTTATTCAAATCAATCCATTGATAACTATTAAAATTGCGTAAGTCTGGATCTATCCTTTAGTACATCTACATAATCCCTTACTGTATGATACTACGCTACACTTTTCGGAATAAGATAATCGTTACTTCGTGTCGTTAAGCTTAGTACCGTATGTGTACTTACCATACATACTTCCTGTGGTATTTGGTAATTTTTATAATGTACCGACAATTGTGTGTGTGTGTGTGAAATAGCTCACTTCCGGGAGACCTAACTAATTTTATTTTGATCTAATTTCCATTTTTTATAGAAAACATTTCCACGTTATTATTACAGATCTCCTTCTCTAATTATCAACCCATTCCAGTATTACGTTGCCTCCATATGGTCATCTTAGTATCTCATATATCCTTCAGTACTTACATCACAAACAGAGAAAACTGATAATAGGACATATTGCAGAATTACCCACCTTTTATTGTTATTTCCAAAAAAGCGCATCTGCATCATTATCCATAAAAGCTTGCGAATTCCAAATTGATCTTGTATGTATGCAGTTGTTTATATGCATTGGTAGCAATTGTACTTTTTTCTCAATGGCAAATGAAAGTGAAAGTATGTGACCTGCAATAGACACACCCAATCAAACATATAATAGCGTGTACTGATGTTCTTGTCACATCGTTAGCGGCTTTCTTTAAAAAGTATATCAATCTCTGTATTCTTTCCTATATATAAATGTTTGTTTTTAAAAATAAAGTTTGTATCCTAACTTTATAGCATTTTGACTCGGAATCCTTCAAACAGTTGAACACATGCATGTTTTGTTTTCCGCATGTACTGGTTGTTTAGTCATCAGTATATGTTGTTACTAGTATATTATAGTAATGGAATGTTCATCATCAAAGAATTGTTAATGTATCGACGGTTTGTATTTGTATAACGTTCTTATTTTCTATTTTATGTGTTTCATGAAATACACCCCAGAAAAAAACTCACTTTCAAATACAAGAGTAGATATTACTTATTTCCAGATATTTCAACTCTCGTTTACACTTTTCATGATTAAATTTAAACGCATCGGTGTCGCGAAGAAGCGACTACACTTTTCTGACCACATCGCAATACTCAGGAAAATTTAAACTGACCAATCAAAACTTGTTTCGTCAACAGTACAGTGAACAAAATATAGCTTTCTTCATTAACACGTGTTATAATTTCATAAATATCAATATTCCGCCCAAATCGTCAATACATTTAAATCCATACGTTCAAATAATAATGGAATAATGTTTAAATGGAGTTATACTAGAATATAATACCGTAATAGAATTGCCAGTGATATTCCAATGCTATTATGAAATGTTTTGAAACACACCAGTTAAGCAGATCAATATTACATTTCACTTAATGACTTTGTATTTCTTTATGGTCGAATGGACTGCCTATTTTAAAGAGGTCATTTTCTTTTCTGGTATTAAAGCAATTTGTCAATCGCACCCATTCCTTGTGTTGTTATTTCCTCTATTCTATTATGGTTGCAACATTTCCGGTGCATTGCATTGGACGTTGATAGATGAACGTTTAATGTGCGTGTGTAGGGACTTGTGATTTTGTCGTGTTCTCTGTCGAGCCTGCCTTTTGGTGAATTGTATTTTTAATAAGCAACACGACATACCAATTTTTATTTCAATTTTCGAAATTAATAAATTTTATATTGATACTAGGCATGTTTAATGTTTAATTATAAGTAATGTAAAGAAAAGTCAAGAAAAATGCCTTGAAAGATGGCCGTGTGCAAGACACTATGGGAAGTGAGTTTAGTGACATTTAACTTAACTTCGACGTATGAATCACGTTTAGACGAATGCGACACAGCTGAATTGGTGTTGTTTTTTTTCAAACCACACGGGTTTGTAATTTTCTTTCTATCAAGTAAATGCATCATAATTCTAAAATTCTAATGCGTTAGTAGAACCGTTCAAATGACCAAATATTTGCCAGTACATAGCCTAATCTCGAGTGAGTATGTGCAAATCTTTAAGTAATGCGTTTTAATCTCGATGTACACGAGAAAAAGAGTAACAAATGTATTGTTTCATGCATTTTCTTACACATTCTGTATTCGTGTTAACGGTTTAAAGATGATGTTCGATAAATGTAAGGGGATATGATGTTATATTCCGAATGTCTTTATTTGTAATTCATATATTAAAGAAAACGGTCAGTGCAGAGAGATCTAGGTATTGTAATTTGACATGAATTTCTGCGTCACAATCAATTAAAGGTAGTGACAGTACGCGTCACGACCGGTTTTGTATACGCTTACATATATGGCTTTGTTTATCCAAATAGTATTAGAAAATTCTTAACAAACGTCGTGAATACTTCTTTAGTTGAACAATGATACCCAATTAACCCAGCAAATAATGAAAACATTAATTAAAAATGTCCACAAATGTCCACAAATATCAACGTATATGGAAATAGTAACGGTTACAATTATACATTCGAACTATTAAGCATGTACTTGTTAGATAGTATATTCAAAATGTCGTGATTCTGCTTTCTTTTATTCGATAGAGAAATACGAGCGTTCTAGGTCAACACATTAACGCTGTGTTAGACATGGAACAAACAACTGTCAAGGAGGAAGACGCATCTACGGAGTACTGTACTGTGCTACAAAATAAAGTTCGTAGCTTTACAAAGATAGTTGACGATGAAATGACGAAATTGGTCGAAGAAGCAAATGTGCGTATACAAATACGTTATATTTTAACATCATACAGCATGTTCATTGATCCAGACCCTTGAGCAACTGATCCTCAAACCTGAAAGGTGTCATAATGAGATTATCAACATTATCGTATTATCTAATAGTGTGTGGAAACACGTTTCCTGCTGCAAGGCCGATTATTCTTAATGTTTGAAGAGTAACAAGCATATCAGTTTTGACAATCGTGAGAGTTAAAGCAAATTGTTTGTTCAAGGCCTTTGTGACCTTCTCTTTGAACTGGTGACCTTTACATCAAGTCGCGTCCTCTATTTCCCTTACGTTTTCAGCATACTAATTTAGATACGAGTTTGGTCGTTATTTGTGTATCGTGAGGATACCAATGTCATGTCAATTTCCATTAACTGTTTTTGGTCAAAGTGTTCAATATATCGTGTGGAAACGAATTTCATGTAAAATGCCCTTACTCATGTTGAACTTATATTGTAATAAGCATTTCTCTTTCCTACCAAGTAACCATCAAATCAAATTGCATTGTCAAAAAAAGTCTCTGCATGTCATTCATAAACAATATTGTTGACGAACCGACAATCGACCTACAGACGGACACTCGCAGGACAATATATTTATCCGTCTTTCTACGCGATTTAAACGTTTAAAGCGATTGTTGTGGTTCGCTTTTTAGATTAATAATACTTAATAATTCCAAGAGTATTACAAGCATTTTGCATTATGATATAACAAATAGTAACCTGACGATTATCTTAACGCATGGCCATATTCAAATACTGTTACGATGAATTTATTTGTTTCCATAATGCATGTTACTTAAGTTGATTAAGGCGTGCCTTATTAAGTATTTTGTTTATGCGTCGTTGAACTCATTCAAACAAATACACGAACACAACTAAATGAAAATACACGAAACAATGCAAGCGTATAATATATGATCATTGAATTCACGACTTCCAAGTCAATGCTATTGATACCAATGTCTGTTGCTATGTTTTTATCATGAATTCAAGTTTTTTGTTTCTCTGTAAAGAAATATTGGCCCAACACATTATAATTGTTAAATGCTGATATTTTGCAGTTATCAAGCAAGTATCAACTTAGATGTTTGCAGGAACAGATTGGCGAATTAGAAAACAAACTTCAGGAAAATAAAACTAACACAAAAATGGAAATAGAGCAAATAATGAAAAAATATTCTTCTATTAAACAATCAGAAGAGAATGTAAGACGGAATTACGATAAGGTCCTCATTGGACTATCGAAAGAACAGAAGGCAAACGAAGAACTAATGTTGTATAAATATGCACTTCGTTTGGATCTTCAGACTAAAGAAAAGGAGCTTCAATTAAAGTCAAACCAATGTGACGTGCTTAGTAAAAAACTTTCAACTTTAATGGCAAGGTATTTTAATAAAACTAATCTAAATTTCGCCATACAGAACAATATTACCGCGTGCATCAAAGTTAAGAGTTAAAACTGCTTATCCAGATCAAAAATAAATATTTTGAATTGTTATTAATACGTTTGAATTACATAATTAAATAATAAGTAATTGTTAATATACAGGTTGGAAAAAATGACGAACGTTAAGGACAACGAGAAGTGTTCCAATATGGCAGATACAAGCAATCCTCATCGTCAAGTGGAACTTATGGAAATCAGTTCGGTATGCACAGTGTGATTTTGTATTTTAAAGCGGTGATTGTTGTTAATAAAACTTAATCATTATATGTATGTGAACCATATCTCGAACGAACGAGTTTTAGACTGGGTGATAAAGAATACAGCAGGTACAATTGAACAAAAGACATTAGATAAAATGATACAAAAAATAATTGCTATGTCTCAAGCAATATGCAGAACAGAAAAAAACAGCAACACATATCTGGTTCAATATACTCATTTGTAAAATTTGAAACAATAACACAATAAAGACGACGAAAGCATTGAAAAATACGTGCAACTTTAATTTTGCTAAATGACGATTACTTTACTTAATATTTGCATTCCCTTATGTTACAATTTCTACGAATGACTAAATATTTACTACTCATAAACTAAACCTTATAAAGGTTGTGGATCAGGAACATATATTTTGAATGAAATCAGAAACACAGCTAAATTTCTTGTGTCTATTGATGCTATTGCTGTTCTTCGGAAACAAAAATTAAATTAGGCTAAGAACTACATTTTATGATGTATACGCCCAGGGTAAAACAATGATTAATTAAATAATGTTTTTTAATATTTATTTCCTATTTTGTTTTAAGATGAAAATTTAAATAATGGGGCTCTCTAAATTTATTATAACTTTCAATTAATATGACGAGAATAACATTATTTATACCTATTTGGAGTTGCACAAACTCATCATCGCTGAACTCGGAACCGTATGAATTAATAGCACAATCAATCAACATTTACAATATTTCCAGTAAAACGTTATTTTAAAAAAGGTTCGAATATTCCTTAAAAAAGAACTATTTATACTGCTTGCAAGTGTTATACAGTCAATATATTTTCATTATAACATTGCCGAATAAACTTTTTTTCTTTATTGTTTTACGATTACCAATCTAATAAGAATGTGCAATGACATGCAGAACTTTCCAAATCCCTATTTGAAATAAGATATTTTGTTTTTTTTTCAAGTAAAGCTGAGGTAATTTAAAGTTTATTTAGATATTATGATCAGACGCAGATAACTTGTTCGCAAAATTAAATTCATTTTAGTGAATTTAGAAAAAATGATCGACAACTTTACATGTACTTCCATAAAAAGTTTAGTAATGCCATTACAAATTATGATCGGACGGTTTAGTGGAAACAAGAAAATATTGTTATACCTAATGTTAGGTAAGCGTCATATAGCAAATATATAGTTCTATTTTAGACAAGCCTCAATCGTAGTGTTCTTGTTTTATTAATTGAAAGGCATTAAAACACCTATAATATTATACTTCGCTTAAACCTAGCATATTACGTAATGTCCCTAGGCAAGTTAAAACAAACTTTCATGATTTTGCTACAAAAGGGTCATTACATTTAATCTTCTTGTCTCAAATAATAAAGGGTCTCAATGAAGTCTTGCTCTATCCAAAGGTTTATCAAAATAAGTCGAATAATACTAGAGGTCTTGATTAACAATACCATAACCTAAACTGTATAAGTAAAAACGATCATAACTTTTCTAAATTACCGGTCATAGGTGTATTCGCTGGATAGTTACCATGTATACTGACAAGAAGCCAATTTAAATATGCTTAATTATTGCACTCTAACGTTAAACTGATGTATAAATGGGTATATGTACCCGAAGAAATGAGCGAAGTTTCAATTCAATATTGGAAGTAGATTTAGAGATGTATATTTGTATGTATGCAAACCCTAACCGAAATGTCATCCCGCACGCAAACCTTAAGCGGATATGTATACATACAGAAAGGTAAATATGTGTGCTAAAAAGCTTGTCACATATATTGGTCTTTGCCAGTGAATGCTCATAAATACACTGAACTCATATGCTATTTTTTCACTAGCTCTAGTAGATATAGAGATACGGAGTAGTTGCATTCAAATCTTAACGTAAATTCAAGCTCAAAAGGGCATAATTCTGCTACGAACTTATACGCATATGTGAAGTTTTTATATAATAACTGTAGTAGAAACAGTGATATGGAGATGATGCATGTTCATACATTATTAATGTATCCTACCGGTGAAAGCTGATGTGTATCTATGGTCCGTCCATGTGTTCGTATGTCCGTTATACCGTGTGACCGTGTGTGCGTCCAAATTTTGATCCTGTAATAACTCAAAATGTACGTAAGATATGTTGATAAAACTTGGAATATCAATTGACGGCCATATGAGGAATAAGCGCGCTATTTTGATGTTGTTGTCAGACAAAAATGGTGGTTGCTATTGGTACACGGAAATGAGTGGATCGTGCGATAACTAAAAACAAAACTCAAGCTAGGTTGATAAAACCGTGTTTGTTAATAGAGAGCCATATGGAGAAAATACATGTAATTTCAGTGTTTCCGTCAAACAAAATTTGGTTGTGATTGTTTCAGATGCTAGGGTTACAGAAATTATTGAAACTAAAATATGTATCCTTATATATCCGAAACAGTATGTAAGCTAGATTGATAACATTGTGTATGTGGACAGATATGTAAATCGGAAATATGCACCTGATTTTAGGTTTGTCCGTCCGCCCGACCGTCTGTCCGACAAAAATGTCTGGATCCTGCGTAAACTTAAAAAACATTTTAATATGATTACAATGTTAATATTATTTATTTAGCGGTTAATACAACTCAGTAAAGGATCATATGGGAAATATACGTTATTTCAGTTTTCGTGTTTGGTAATACAAATAGTGTGGAGTCTGTGTTTACATTAATAAGTGAAAACCAAAACTCTTTTTAGTACGACAACTGAACATGTACTTAAGCTAGGTTGATGAAATTCTAAATGTAGACTTATTGCCATATTGTTTATATGCACTTTATGTCAGTTTTTCATTGGACCAACGATGTGGTTGCTCTTGTTACAGAAATAATTGAAAACTAAAATATGCGTCCGGCCATAACTAACAATAATTAAGCTAAGTTTATAAAACGTATGAAGATTCTGTTCTTACTCCGACAACATTAACCCGACGCGGAATGATGTTTTTTGTTGTATGTGGCAATGCGCTTGTTTATTTTGAATCATTTTGTGCTGAAAAGGACCATACCTCTGGTTATGTAGATACAAATACATACCAACAAATGGAGGTGCGCAAATTTGCATAAAGTTACTATGTTTGTGTTGACGCCTCTAACATCAATTTAGTTTTTTACCATAGACACAGGTTCAAATTAGACTTAAGTCAGGCGAACAAGATGTATACACATGTAAATGATCAATTGCAAGGTATGTGTGGCGTAACGTGTTTTGTATGCCCTAGTATCACCAGATAAGGAGAACAACAAAGACATTTCTATATTAAAAATATCGTTAAGTTGAAGCTCACCAATAGTAGCCTGACACTGACTTTTATGCATGAATATTTTTTTAATGCGGTTTAATATGTTAGTTCCAATATTAAAATTGGGTATACTATATGAAAAGACAATCCTACTGAATTTCGGTTATCCTGTCGTTTAAATCGAGAAACACGTGCAAGAACGAAACCGGGTACGATGACTGAATGTAATGCAAGTCTGTAACATGTGCTAATGGAGTTCACGACTGTCAGGTCAATGTTGTTGCGCCATACAAGAATTGTATTGAATGTTACCAATACATATACTTAGTGGTTATATATTTTAAAAACCTGTTTCATTTGGTCTCATCCTTTTAAAAGGTAACAGTATAAAATACACTAACTCCTATCGAGTTCTTATGTTCATTCTTATTTACAAATAACACGTTTTTCTAACCCATACGGTGATACGTGAGCGAGAAACCTTTCGTTTCTACATTGCTTTTTTCTATATACTTATTTGATAATCAATTATGATATAAGGCATTTGTTTTTTGCAGTCGAGTAAAGCGTTTGAGTTTCACTCCTTTTTTCTTTTGTATCTATCAGCTGAAAATAATGGCTTGATATGTGGCTTTGTTTGTTATTAACTTTCAGGAAATAAAAATACCACGAGTGACTTAATTATGCTTTTGGTTGTTTGCAACATTTTACAACGTTTTTTTTAAAATGTTAAACAAGTAGAACATGTTCATTAGCCTGCTTATAAATATTGGTATTGCATTTTTGTTGGTGTTTATTTTCATTGAATTGAACAATGTTAGAGGAGAGTTGATTATGCCATTAAAAGTGGATCTGATGACAAAGAAACTTATTTCGCATTTAACAAAGTTAATCAGGAAACGATCCATTAGTAATATACACACAAGATTGGTCAACTTAGTTATTGATTGACTATCCAATGAAAACAATTATTTATGTTGTCTGTTAGATTGTATGATTATGTTAGTAATAGAGTCTGCAAGAACTTAATACGTAGAAATAGTTGTTGCATACTTCAGATGGAATACATTTTTTTATTCAACACGTTTGCCTGACAAGATAAAAAACTCATGACGTAACATGAGTTGTATACGTGTTTATACAAATATTGAGAGTTTGCATCGATTAAGATATTTAATTTGAGACAATAAATTTAAATACCAAATCAATGGATATATAGAAGGAGGCTTTCGTGGAATTTAATGGCGCAAAACATACAATATTTAGTGTGTTGTGGGTTTTACGCCCACTATTGTACAGCTACGAACTGCTCACGAATTTATATATTACTGTAAGTTGAAACTTCAAAAAGAGAAAATATGGCCAAGATGATAGGAGCCTTTATACATATTTGATATATGAGGCTGTTTATTTGTATCACCTATATATTTATAGCAATGTATACCTCGTTTTACGTGAACTGTATTTTAGTTGCTCCAGAACAAAACAGAGGAAGTTACAAAATTGAAAGAAGAAAATGAAAGTCTTAATCGTGAATTAGTGGCATCTCGAACTCGGTATTTCTATGTACACGTAGTGTATTTTTAGCTTGTACCCTCAATTGTTACTCTTCTAACGCAATGTTTAAGTTTAGATTTAATATCGTAAGATACTTAATAAGGATCGACTGTTGGAATAAGTATGTTTTAGTACAAACACTCGTATAACCATATTGGGACGTTACGCATTCAAGATTAATAACACATATTTTGCTATGAACAAGATGTTATTTTGTTTTTGTATGGATGTAATTCCTTTTCAGTCTTTTAGGTTGGGACGAATACGGCTTATCGCAAAAAAGTATTCGATTATAATTATTCCGAATATTCATTTCAGTGAACTTTTGGCGATAGCAAAAGCACCGGAAGATATGCGGAAAATCTGTGAGAAAAATGAAAAAACTCTTGTGAATGAAATGGATCTTCTACAACAAGATATAGCACAAAGAGAAGAAGAAATTAAAATACTCAATATTTCATTACAGTAGGCAGAGTTCGTTCGATTTATTGGATAAGTTTTCACGTTTATTTTATCATTTGATTACATAATATGTCTGTTAAAAATATAGTTTGATATAGGTTTTATTTTGATAATATATGCTACATAATCATAATTACAACTAGTATTACTATTAGTAGTATTCTTATTATAATTAGTTGTATTATTATTATTATTATTAATAGTACTATAAGTAGAAGTATTGTTATTATTATTATTTCTAGGTCCGTACAGTCTGTAAGTAACGAAGACAGATCTAAATTACATCGACAGTAAGTTTCACCTTTAGCGACGTTATATTAAAACAAACTATACAGTTTTCGTTTTGGGATATTAGTTAAGAAGAAACCATTACACTGTCACGAATTATATAACATGTTTAAATTTCCCAATTATATGGATGTTTAACACTATGACAAACTATGATAACACCCTCTGTAACGCACTCATGTTCTTATGAAAATAAAAACATCGTATAGATACAATAAAAGATAAATTTTGAATACTGAAGTATTTAATATGCATTTTATTTTTACATTACAGACTGAAACAAAAAGAAGGAACAATAATCATCTTGAAGCAGCAAAAAGTATTACTTCAAACGAGAGTAAAGTAAGATTTGACATCATTCGTAGCATAGTCCCGTTCGGAAATATACACCCCTCAATAGCATTATATGTATATATGTACACATATGAATGTCTAAAAACTAACAATCTACCTCTTTGAATTTACGTTTCGGCATTTCGCATTTATCAAAAAAATGGAACAAATTCTGTTTAACTACATTTTTACTTTTTTTTTACACCCAATTTGAAATAATAAAATAAACCGATTTTTTTTCCATTTCGATAAAGACGAAATGCCGAAACGTAAATAGACGGGGGTAGTCAGATACATTATTATGTAATATCCATAAGGATCATTATACTGAGCTTAACAATATATCGTGAAAAATAACAATAAACAAATAAATATGAATATACAACAGCCCCTTATTTGTATCATTCCAGCACGGCTAAAGAAACTGTCATGTTACTGAAACACGAGTCTGCTGTAACTACAGATGTTTTCACCGAACCAAGGTTCGCTGTTTCTTTTTCTGTTTTTGATTAAATTATGGGAATTTCTGCTTGTGTTGATTCGTTACAGGGGTCTTATTTGATAACATCACAATCGGTCCAAAACATACTTAACATTTTAGTGTTTTCATAGGTTTTCGGCAAAGACTCAGTGATAGTGTTTAGTTGAAGATGTTAAATACACGTTTGTTCTGTATTACTGTATTGAAAACGGTTATGTATGAACAAGAGTTTGAAATTGTTAACTGACCATCTGATTAACTGAGTATACGGTTTTTTATAATCACGAAATATTTAATTGAATGTCAAATGGTTTAGAAGAATGTACAACATATTTTGCATATTGTTAACATGAGTGTTGTGGTTCTTATCATGAAATGGCTGCTTCCCGTATGATGCGCAAATGATATATTCTGACTTTAGTGAGCTTAGAATTGGACGAATTCTGTTCGCTGAAGGAATTCTAGACATACATTTACAATTTAAAAACATGTGTTCAGATGTCAATGTTTGAACTGCAATGATCGCAAATATTCTCACTAGTACATGTATACATATACCACAATTATGTGATTTTCGACAATCATAAAAAATGCAAACTACTGAAACAGCCGTTCGTTTGCATTGATCGACGCTATGACGATTTATCATGATATTTTGGTCAATATAACCTTGACATTGGTGTAAAGGTTTCAATGTCCAGCTATGTTTCCATAAAACAGCAATGTAACTAACGAATTAGTGTTGTAATTAATGCTGCTGTTGGTAGTGGAATGGCAGTACAATGCATTTATTCAGTACCAAAAACAGCTTGAATATAATGAATCATCACGAATCAAATTCACATTTTCTACGGATGAATTTATTTATACACCATACATCATTTGCCTGTTTTTAACAATATGAATGGATACTTTTAGAATCTTGACAGTATTAAAAAAGTGTGTGTACATTTTACTGAGTAAGAAAGTTTATACTTGCATTATTATGAACGCGGTGCCGATAAAAAGGTAAAGCGACGTCACAAACGACTACTTTTATAATGTTCAGAAATAATCAATTAAATACAAATAAACGAATATTAGAACAAACATAACTGACACATATTAAATACGTAAAAAATTGAGAACACATTTCAACCGCATATTGATTACTTAATTCTTATTTGTTTTTGACGGATAAAAAATTAACAGTAATCGACAATCGATTTTGTTACATATTCAGTCCGCAATTGAAGAAGTTGATTGAAAAGGACGTGCAGTTAGAGCAAAATTATAAGAAGACTCAAAAAGATCTTCATGACCATGAAACTACGACGGTAATTGTTAAACATGTGTTTTGACATCGAATAAGGTAGGGTGCAATTTAAACATTTGTAAAACTTAATTATTATAACATGTTTCACCATCTGTATCGTTTCAGGGAATGACATACCAATAATAAACTTGTATCGTCAATTTTAAATGTTATTTAACAGGCCAGTTCATAAATAAGTTTAAAACGTACTTATTTGTAAATATTGATCCCTGTTCTGTAAAACACAATTTAGCGATTTATATGTACTATGGTGTTATTTGTTACTCTGTAAACAACGTAATCTCCAGGACCAATTATAATTTACGTCGATAAACTATTTTAGACATACATACTATTATTATACATATAACGACAGTTTTTAAAGTTGTTTGCCCGTACAGTAAAAAATAAAATATAAAGCCTATCATAGGGGTATTACATATTTGCAGTTGATTTATGTTACTTTGTTTAACAGATGTATTACATAAATCGTGACTTCATATGAATATAAACAATGCGATTAAGTGTTCGACAATTTAAATATCATTTCGGAATTGCAAATTTAAACATATATATTACTTATTGAGTAAAACATAATTAGTTCGATAATGATAATAGTCGAACCTAGATTGCCTCAAGTCGTCCAGCAAAAATAATTAATTTATATGTAAGGTTCATCCTGTGTTTCAGAAAGGTCACCACAATGGTAATACTATAAGAGTTATGCAAACGTAGTTCATGATTGTATGCACCGCCGTATTGAACACTGAATACTGAATGTGTGCACCTATTGTACACAGGAACGTCAAGTTGACGTCAAGTTGATTGTTTCTTATGAATGTTAATTTTTCAGCTGAGCGTATAGTTGTAAATTCCAAATTCCAAATTAAAACTATGAAACACGGCGATGATAAACCGAGTTACGATTGCCATCAATTTGTAGTCAAATTATTGCATATATTCGTTTGTTCTTCTTCCTAACCGGATAAACTGTCTCCTTCCCGGGACCTATTACGCTGGTCATGCGGATACATCGATAACGGATTGCACTTCGATAACAGAGAAAAACAAAAGCCACGCGCGAAAGGTAAGTTTCTCTAACTTATATCATTCATATTAGTTTTTGACACACAGTTCATGGTGGAGTTGATAACTGGTATATCATTGTGTATTGTAAAGAAATAATTATAAGGAAGAGTGATATATTTTTTCCAAACAATTAGAACATTCAATCGGGAAACAGCATTACCTGGCTGATCAGTACACATTTCAACAAAATAAAAATACTTAGCGATGTTGCAATACAGTCTTGGCTATTCCAGCATGTAGAGTTAATACTGTGCTTCTAATACTGAACTGTTGAGCAGGAAAAAACATGTTTTAATAGGTGATATGCATGATGTTCTAAACACTTTGATTCCCGATAAAGTGCACGTAAGTTATCAGAGACTCTCAACAAAATGGGCGGGCACTCTCTTCTCACCAAGGCGTTTGCTTTTCCAGCATGTAGAGCAAAAACTGTGCTGAAAATACTGAAATGTTGACATTATTCAATGGGCTATGCACGAAGATATAGCATGTTTTAATAGGTGGTATGCATAATGTTGTAGACACGTTGATCCCAGATAACGGACACGTCGGATAACGGAGACTTTTAACAAATTTGGCATAATGATATGTTGTAGACCGGCTAGTGTACCGGTACCGGTGTAGTATAAAGGAAGCAGACATCGAGAAAAATGTAAGCTTCAACGTTACAATCCATATATCAAAAATAAATTGAAACCTCAAGCTAAAGTCAGATGTAATCATCAAGATGTCGTGTCTTAATTAATTGAATGCAATGAAAAGCAAAATCTTATTCCAAAGGATTAAGAAAAATTAAGCAAATGTTCGGTAATTCGTTTTTAATTGTCTGTACAGATATTATTAATTATTGCCTGCTTAATATAACGATATTCAACTGCGTATTTTGCATTTCTGGTTTATTACAAACAGCTTGTTATATCTTGTACAAAGAATCGGGTTATCAGCAACAGAATAGCCATTGTCATTGAGATGATCGGCTAAAGAAGTCTCCATGAAAATGTGGCATTCGACTCTTTGAATATTTGAATTTCCTCAAATACGTCACTAAACTACACATTTAAGATGTGGTTCAATTAATAGACACATTACTCTTTTAATTCGAATAGGAAACACGAGCTCAAATAATGTCTAAGTATTTGTATTTGGTTGAAATATAGAATGATTATCCAGTTCATGCTGATTTTAGAATGCAGTTTTATTGATTGTTTTTAAATCCACCGTTTTTCCGCGATACGAAGTGCAATACCATTACTCTGACAAACAATTTTCCGTATCTGTTAAGTCAATGAACAGTACATACATGCACAAAAGCTGAAAAAATCACCTCTAGCGCGTGGATTTTGTTGATATCTGTTATCGAAGTGCCAACCGTTATCAAAGTATCCGCATGATACTTGATGCTATTATGTTTTATATCCACGTTTTACTATATTGAATTCTGAAAGCACCTTAGTTATATACTAGAGCTTTGTCACTGACGTGACGTACATTTGTATACCCCCACATGCTGCATTGACACAGGATATTTTGCATGCTGTCTCACAAAACAAGAGAAGCTTATTTATGGCAATTTTTAAGAATTATTATGCCATTATCATTTATGGCCATTTTGACCTTTGAAATCTTAAATTCTTTGGCATGATACGCCATCCAATGCCTGTGAACAAAATTAATGTGGAGAGTAATATTAAAATCTCACAATGAATGACATAGTTATGGCCCAGACAAGCTTATTTATGGCCATTTTTGACCTTTGAACTCAAAGTGTGACCTTGACCTTGGAGATATCGACGTAATTTTATCGCGCAACACACCGTCCAATAATGGTTAACAAATGTGCCAATTGATTTCAAAATCCCACAATGAACGACATAGTAATGGCCTGGACAAGCTCAACTATGGCTATTTTTTACCTTTGAACTCATGTGTGACCTTGACCTTTGAGATATTGACGTAATTCTTTCGCGCGACACACCGTCCAATGATGGTGAACAAATGTGCCAATTGATTTCAAAGCCTCACAATGAACAACATAGCTATGGCCCGGACAAGCTCATTTATGGACATTTTTAACCTTTGACATCAAAGTGTGACCTTGACCTTGGAGATATTGACGTAATTCTTTCGCGCAACACACTGTCCAATGATGGTGAACAAATGTGCCAAATGATTTTAAAATCCCTTGATGAACCACATAGTTATGGCCCGGACAAGCTCATTTATGGCCATTTTTGACCTCAAAGTGTGACCTTGACCTTGGAGATATAGACGTAATTCTTTCGCGCAACACACCTTCGCATGATTGCAAACAAATGTGCCAATTGATTTCAAAGTCTCACAATGAACAACATAGCTATGGCCCGGACAAGCTCATCT
>VMBQ01003283.1:26173-111473 GCA_007657795.1 Dreissena rostriformis
TATATATCTCTATTCTATTTTATTATCTATGATGGTGACTATCTGTGATATTTCAGAATTTTAATAATTGTTTATATGGATTGTTGTATTTTGTAATGTGCACAAATACAATTATTATTATTATTAACACTATAGAAGTCACATTTCTTTGTCGAAACGTCATTAACCTTGATCAGAACATTACTAATAATGATTTCTCAGCCCATTTTGAAAATGCCACTAGTCTATTGAAAAGAGGCATCTAGGGGCGGAGAAATTGTCCTTAAATGGCCCTAGTGTAACCTTGTGAACACTCTCACAGTTATTGTTTGTCTTTTCTTCATGAAACTTGCTCAAACCATGTGTAATAATGATGTATCAACTGAGGTCGAAAATGCGTCTGGTTTCTGCTTAAACATGGCCGCTAGAAGGCGTGACTTATCGAAACCATGTAACCGCTCTATAAGTCAATCTTAATGAAACTTGCTGAAAACATGTGTTCGAATGATAAATCTGTGTTATCGGTCCGACGGAAAACATCGCCCCCAGGGTTTGGCAGGGGGGACACCTTGTGACATTGTTGGTTCAATCTTTGTGAAACTAGCTCAGATAATTCGTTCTATATTCTACTGATGTCATTAGACCTGATTATAACAATAGATTATAATGACATAACAGCCGAATACACTTGTCGAAGAATACCAACATCAGCCGATATGGATTAAACATATGATGGAATATATTACAAATGTAATATCTTAACACGTTTTCGTAAAAGAATCAGTTTTTTATCTTCAGAATTTACATCAGTTTCATAAGTTCTTTGTTTCAGATTGTGTATGTATTAAAATGAGATACATGTATGCACGTATTTATGCATTCGCTATTTCCATATGTTTTAAATGTTGTAAAATGCTTCATTACTGCATTTCATTAAGGATTGAATGTCATTGTGGTTTCGTTTATGTAATTATGCACGCAGTGATAAACCCAGCAATTCCATGATGCGCGCTAGCACTGAATCGATGACTTTGACCATCGTTTTCATTATCGCATTCTCGCAACTTCAATAAAATTCGATGCATATATTTACATTATATTCCCGATTATTTTAAAGCATATTTAAAAAAGCTATCTAGCAAATTAAAAAGAGGAACACGAACATAAGTGTTCTGGTCGGAATTGCAAGTTCCGCCCATTTAAGCGAATTTTACAAAAACGAATGCAAACTACATTTACAAAACTAGTTCCTTACAATCATGAACGGTATCGCATCAACAATAGGAGAAAAAAAAATGATAGAAACATAGCAATACCAATAGTGGGAGTGGATGATTTGGTTTACGATATGAATTTTTTGCTCTTAAAGATTGCTTATGTCGTCCATTATTTCCTCAATGGGATGGGTCCTTCCATAAATAATGTGAATTTGTCATGTACATTGACAACGAAACAAGATTAAAACGAAGCTGCAGTTATGACGACGATGCTGGAAGTGGTGTTGTTAATGATGTTACTGATTAAGATTATGACGGTGATGATGCTACTTATTTTGTTGATGATGATGATGACGAGTATTAGTGGGGGTGAGGAACACAACGCAAAAATGGAAAGGTGGTGACCAAGATAATGTACCACTTAAAACCACTTCTGTTTTTTTACCAAATATCTAGTGCACTGTAATGTTCAATAATGATATCCGGTTTAGAGTCCGGTAGACACGACATATCGCTCCTACAGTAACATCGCACTGACACAAAGTTCAACAGAACTGTCGTAAAGACTTCGATCTTCGTAATTCTAATCCTGCTTGCTCAGACCATTCATGCAATAATCTTATTGTGTTTTAAAGTACGTGTTTTTATATTAAAGAAATATATAATCGTCTAAATGGCAATATTACAATTGTTGTAACAGATTCAAAAGATGAAAGAACACTGCACATCAGTGTTGATATTTTGTTTTAAATATAAATTCTTATAATCAATCCATGTACAGTCTAACATCATTTCACAATTGTTGAATAACATAGCATTTTTAAACATATGACTAAGGTTTCCGTCGAATGACTTAAGTTTGGATTGAGATAATGCACTTAAATTTGTATTTAGGTAGCTTTTTTCTCTATCAAGTTTGTGCAAACCATTCCCCTGAGGTCCAATTTGGCCCCGCCCTTAAGATAACTAATTGTGTATATGTCTTTAATTATTTATTTCTAACACTGTATCTGATCATATCAAATAAGTACAATATAGACCAACACCCAAACACCCTGGAAAAAAAAAACAATGTAGTCACAGATAAGTATCTATATTTTAAAGGTAAGCGACCAAGGGCTTCTTAGCCCTCTTGTTAGAACTCCAAATGTACATATTTGAAAGTTAAAGATTTAAGCAGTTTAAAGCTATATGCTGATCTTGATCTTGTTTACGGAAACAGATGTGCGTCTCCATTTTAAAAGTGTTTTCTAATTATCAATTATCATAAGTATTAACAAGAAAGCTCATTCGACACTTTGCATGGAAACAGTTGTATTTTGTTGTAGAATGTAATACTTTAGTACATTATGATATCCACTCTTTGTTTACATTAAGTAACAATATACTACTTCCAATCTGTATTTAATTAATTGTAAAACATTCAACACATAAGACGCAAATAACCATACCTTCTCTAAAAGAACATTCTAAGCTGAATGCATTTTTGAAATAAAACAGGTCATGTGATATTTAAGATTGAACGTTACATGAAATGTTACATGAATCAAAATTCACCGATATTCAATAATTGAGTTCTGTTTAGTTTACTGTTCCCGCCTTGTTGAGAAAATAATAACATAACAAGTGTGATGAACTAAAAGCATCTCATTTTGTTAATCAAGATGATTTTTTATAGACTATTACATTGTATATTTTAAAAATAATTTTACATGTTAGCGATATAAGAATTTCGATTTCGCGGAAAATAACTTCCACATATAGATCATTGTATGGTTTTAGTTAAGATAATATCCCTCCTGATATAGATTTTGGAGTTTCATTGTTTTCTAAATTACATACTTAGACACTTCGATTAGTGATTTATGGATGCAGTGGAGCGTATACCCATAAATATCATCAATGTTGTCATATTTCATACTATTGCACGATCTTCCTTACACATAGACAAACTTCTGTAGATGCATGACTAACATTTCTTTTAATCTGTTCTAATATAAATGGACCTTATTTCTTTTATATTAGTAACTTTAAACAATAACCTTCAATTGTTTGAATAGATTAAAGAGACTTACACTCAAATAATATGTGTAATATTGGATTCATGCGTTAAGTTTTAGTATTAATATTTTCATATATCTGCATATTTACATTTGATTAGAATCGTTTTAGACTCTCGTTAGGGTAATGATTTCAGGGTAAGTGTTATTTTCGGCTAGCCTTAAAACCGATTTAACCCCCCCCCCCCCCCNTTGCAATCTGTATTATTAATGATTAAAGTTGGTTTTGTTGTCATAGTAGTGTAAAGTAACAATACTATTTCTATCTTGATATTGTTTCTGGAGTTTCATAGTTTGCTATATTATTTTAATCAGCCATCAAATTCTAAATATATCTGCTGTGCATTCAAATGTTCAGACCGATCCTCAAACTAGCATTTTGTCAAATACGTATTTGTTTATATGCTGTAATAATCCTCAATTCGTTTTTTTTCGGGATACATTTATTTCATATAAGATCAACGTTCTATGTTTAAACTCGTAATGGCCCTATAGGGTGTGGTTTGTTTTAAATCCCTCAAGAACAATTGTATGGTGAAGTAGAGTTGCCTTATTATATCTACATAAGATTCGCAAAATATGCTTGTTTACTACATACGCATCGTGCTATAATTAAACTCCTGAGCAAGAAAACATGGGTGTATACTGAAATCTATGTGTCCGTCTTAACGTTCGTGCGGCCTTCACATGTATTGTCCATATAATGACAAGGAAACACTTAAAAATACGAGCATGAGACTCCATACGTAGACATATCTCATCGAATGACGGTGCCGTAAACAGGAACCATAACTCTTGCTTTCATATGCATGTTTATTTTATTGATTGATTGCTTTTTTATTCAGTTTTAAAACACATAATATACGAGTTATCATTCAAATGTACATAACAATTTTAACTTAAAGTATTTGTGAGATTGCTGCTGATCAAAACCTATGGTCTAAAAGCTGCCATAAAATAATATGAAATACGATTTGACAATGAAAATGAACACAAAAGTGCGACAGGATAAAAAGGTCATAAGAAAGCGTACAACCTCCAAATAGATTTGAAGGGAACAGATCAGCAACTGCCTCACACTTAAAATATGATTTAATGTTACTCCAATGGTATATAATATATTGCTTGATTATCACAGTTGAACATGTCACATATATTTGTTATCACAGATTTTCAGCACACACTAGTAATTTAATATATTATAGAAACAAATTCAAAACGTTTGGGAAACTTATTATGTAAAATGAAATAACTTAGATAATAAAGTGCAAAAACCTAGGATTGCCCATGAAAGCTCGAAAGCTTATTTCCAACGGGGTCCAGTTTAGGTTATACTCACTAATATATAATCCTGTGTGGAAGTTACACAATATGAACAATAAGTCCCTAATAATTTGAGTATACATGTAAATGGTTACAATCATGGTTCTATAATATATTTGCCATGATGACTAGAACACAAATATTAATAAAAAGTGTAATTAAAGCACAATAGATGGCTCTTAACAGCTAATTTGAACTTATGTTTAATGTCGATTTTCTTTATTGTGTCTGGCAAATCATTCCAATCACTTATTGCACTGTAGTAAAACGTAACATTTCATTTACCATAGCATGTGGGCAATCTTAAATTGTATGTGTTTGCCCTTGTTAAATATGTTTGAGTATCTTTCACATATACAACATTTTCTTTCAAGTATGATGGACACTTGTCTTTAACAAGCCAGGGACAGAAAATAACAAACGATGAGACTGAAAATTGTCGAGACTACAACCCCAGCATTGCCTCCTTACGGTTGAGACCAACGAATCTCTGCGAATATTTCTCTCAGATCTATGACTACGAGTGGACAGACGCCTTTGATGCTCTTACCAAAGAACGTTTTCAAGACCGCCATGCCATCAGTATACTGTTAGATATAGTTATGGTACGTACATTTCTGATATCCTGTCTAATAAATGATAAACGTATTGTCACAAATATTACAAATTTGGTATATTTGTAATTTGATATTTTAGCATTTTGACAACTTTGAAGGCTTTTGTCGGAGTATGTCGACATATAACAATTACTATTTTTGTTTAATCAGGAATCCTATCAATTTTGTGACGCAGAACTCCAGCGTGTGTGGCAGTTTGCAACTACTGGTTCATCGAATTGGTAAAACATGTGTTATGTATGATGTTCAAGTTATACGTTGTATAGTCTCTCTGTTATACTCGATAAGATATTGAAATCATATACATGTATAGTGTATATTATTTCTACATAATATTGAACTACTTGTCGTAACTCTGTGAAAGCATCTTTTAACATTTTCTTTGCAGTTACACAAACTACATTACTAAGTCAAACTTATAAATTCAGTGCCATATGTGTATCAAAAATACATATATCAAATGTAGTTGACAAGGTTTCACTTTCCTGTTTATTTAGGTTTTGACGATATTTTAATGACGTTTTGCATGAAACCACATTGTACTTATTATGAAGGTTATGTGTTGAAGCACTTGTCAAAACATTGCACGCTGGTTTAAAAATAATATTTACTGGGCGCATTGCAGAATGCTCCAACTTTCGAACAGTTATCAAAGACTCTAAGAGATATTCGCAAAAATAAAATCTGGTTTCGGATGTCCGACATTGAACAGGTAACGAAGCTTTGATTATTGACGTATACAGTATTTTGGTCTCTGGTTAACACTAAAGAAAAGTTGTAAATTAAAGTTTAAACATACCTTTTAAAAGATAATTTCCAAGAAAATTTGAAAAGCAGTAAAATATATATCGATTGGACCCAAATCCATTTACCCCGTTGTTTCGTTGGATGTTATTCATGTATGGGACATTTTTAATTTCTCATACTTCTTGTTTTAGAAATACACAAGATACCTGCGCGAAATGTGCGCTCATGAAAAACTAACAGCGTTGATGGAAACGGAATCTTTAAAAAGTTACATTTCTAACTGCGTGAGAGTAAGCCTTCTTATGACGGTAAGTGATCAACCCGTAGTGATAGAATGTCCTGACTGGCAAACATTTTCGGAGCGACCATATCCCGATGAATCTTATTCCCTTGGTACTTCCGCTGATTCCAAAGACAACGGCGATGCAAACGATGAAAAATCAGTTGGTGCTAGCAACACACCGTTTAATAACCCAAATGCTGCAATAGGCAATGATGATATTTGCCAAAAAGACCAAGATAAGTATTCTAGAACCATTGCGGAACAAGAAACAAATGCAGTTCAAATTACTCAAAGTTACCACGAAAGAACAAACTTTGACAAAGGCAAGTTCAACGAATTCACGTACCGCGGTCCGTTTGTGGACTACTACGTTTGGCCGATAATGTACGTACACCGAGATGGACCGATGCTACAAAAAGGTATTGCCCAAGCATGTAAGGAGACAATGGAATATGTCAGCGTTGAACCATTCGTGTGGTGGAAGAGGCTGCCTACGTCACAAATGTAATCACAACGAGAGGTCGTGCTCAATTGTCAATCGGTATTTAAAGGTTTTATATTGGAAAATTCACCTTACCTAAACTCCTCCAAGCGTTCGCAATACATTAAGTGCATTAATGTATTTCCTGTGTACCGGTTAGTTAACTGGATAAAAAGGAAATTACATACACATTTTTATTCATAATAGTGTTCTTGAAATCCATAGAAGAGCTGTATACGTTTGTTTGTCTGACACATTCAAACGCATTAGCAATTTTAATCGCCTTAAGCATTATTAAAGCGTTCGACATGTATTTATATACTTGCATAACAAATCCATTATAAGATTAATACAGAACATTAACACATATGTATAAACTTAATGAATTACGTAGTGTATTGCGGGAGTTTTACAATGATGTTATTTCTTTAAGGATGACGTAGACCTTGATGAAATTATGTGAATGTGGATTATGGGAGTTATGTAAATGAGATGTGTATTGAACGTTATGTTTTTAATTCGTTTTTCTACTTTCATTTGTGTTACAAACATGCGATTACATTTTAATTTTGGTTTTATCTGTTCACACACACAAAACTTAAATATATTATTTGTAAAATTGAAACATATTTTCGTTAACATGTATTTGGTATACATATGTTTGAGGTGGTGTTTATAATTAAGGACCAGTTGCATGCTACTGTTCGTTGAAATTGTTCAATGTTTTTTGTGGAAAATATGTAGCAATTATTTTGATCTGTTTTATGAATATGTAAAAATGTATATCACATTTGTATTAATCAAAATAACATCTCCTTTGTCAACATGAACATGTGACTCGTGTAACCGGCAGTTAAGTGTTTTACAATATAAATAAATGTTTTCATTATAATTCGTTTGGATATATTTCACTTGCAATACGCCCTTGTAACACAAATCATTCACACCTCTTGATTCTTATGACTATTGAAATGTAATGTAATATCTATGTTAGAACCTTGCGTTCGCTAGATCTATGTCTTAAATTGTACCAATATGTTTTAAAATATGCGTATTATTGAGATGAACCGACGGCCCTTTGTAAATATGCAAAAAAACAAACTGGAATTATAAACTGATGTGAACTGCAAATATGTGTTCATCGCAAGATAGGTGTGTGTAACATACTTGTTTATTTAAGGCTACTTTAAATTCTTGTACATATTAACTCATCTAGAAGTATTCATTTAATGTAATTCCAGCAACAGCCCTTTACTTATTAGTGTTTTGTATGAATTTAGGGACATGAAACTGTACATATATTTCTCTATATAGAATTGAAGTTTACTTTTCTTGATCATCCTTCGTAAATATAAGAATATTAGGAAAAAAACTTAACTTAAGCTTTATTGGTGAAATGTTGTTGCTGTGGTGGTGGTTGATGTTGTAATATAATTATATATTTCGTAAGTCAATATGTGTGATATGTGATGAACATCATGGGGTTGTTGGAACAGTATAACGAGAGATTTCTTGATACTTGGCAAACGTGTATCTTATCAATATAATCAATAAGGTTTTATATGATGGCGTGTGATAAAAGCAAAAATTACAATTTAAATGTATGCATGATACAAATGTCAGATATGTTAATTGCAATGATTGTGAACAGTCATTTCAAATGTATTTATTAAGTTCAATATGTATTCTCTTTGTTTTATTGTTAAGTTATGTAAGTGGGAAAACCTTACATTGCTTTATATATAATAGGCAGGTTGAACATTATACCTGAGTTTTCATGTATGCTAAAGCGAACAATTGTATATCCTTTACCTGTTGTTTCTATTTTAAATTATTGTTCATAAACAAATATGAGAAGTGTTTGTCTCTAAAATGTTTAATTTAAGGAAAAGAATAATAAGAAAATTATTTTGTCGTTTGTTGATGAACGTCTCACGGAATCACTAAAACAGCGTTAAAGCGTAAATACTTTCATTTATAGTTGTATTGACCTTATGCTGAGCGTGTCATTTGTGAATGTGTGAATAAATAACTTATGTTTTTTTCTTGTTGTTGTTTAATTTTATTTTTGGTTCAGTTTCGGTTGCTTTGATTATTCTAAAGTGTTATATCTGTATACAATGTTACTTAACAAAAACCTGATGGGGTATATAAACCCTACAAACAATCCAAAAATAATAAGCTTTTACTGTTAAACAGTATGTGCTTATTTTTTTTATCTAAATCAGGTTAAATATGATACATATAATATATAATCAGAATAAATAAACATTTTCATGGTGCATAAGTATGATATGTAATTATTTCCATATGGTTTTTTGAAACAGTATAAGCAGATAAGATGTTTGTATAATTCGTTTGCATGCATCTTATCATTTATTTTATGAATTTGCTAATTTCGTCATTGACATTACTTTTTTGGTGGAAATTAACAAGCATAGGTAAAAATAGGTTAAATAAAAAAAAGTAATGGCAAACTAGATCTACCTACCCTAATATTTTTGGCGATGTAAGTGGAAACAAAATACTTTTTTACGCCTTATTACCTGATATTATGTAGACGACGATTCAGACTATCAATGAAGACATGGAAGCATCGAGCTGCTGTAGGCTTACTGACACCATGAATATCTGCAACCTCAGAAAAAAATCACCCTTGCTCAAGAACCGAAGCCCGATTAGAACCTAAAAAAAAGAAACAAGTTACTATTTATTAATACTGAGCATTTCAATATCGTATTTCTAGAGTAAATTGATAACACAGTAAAATTAAATCAAAGGTATGAAATGGTTTTCATGACATACTAAGTATATGATGATGCGTTCCAAGTAATAGTATCGCTAGAATCCGAGTTACAATGCAGTAAACATTTCTTTATATGAAATGTAAAATAAGTCTATTACCTGAGTAAGAGATGATAGTGAGTTTGATCTGTTTGTCTTCGGTTGTAAATCTACTCTCAATGATTTATTCAGGTACACAATCGCTTCTCTACTCAGTCTGTATCTTGCGATGATTTCATCGTCTCTTAATTGCTCCAAAATATCCACACGTTCACGGAAAACCCTTTGTCTGCGTCTTTTTTGTTCGTTTGCCCGGAGGCAGTCGTAACTTTTTAGACAAAATCGTAAGATTTTGGTAAGATGCGAATTTTTATAAGACACTGTAAAATCTTAAGAAAATCGTACGACGATCTTAGCCGAAACTTACGATTATCTTTGGCTTACGATCGTTGATAAGACGGGCTCAGTGGCACAATGTATCTGAACAGGAAACGATCGTAAATTCGCTTTTATTAGAAGCCATTAACAATTATTAGGGATTCTATGATGTGAGAAAACATACAATGCTTCTAAGATATCAGTGTTGGTTATTGGTTGCTTCCTTATTCCAACAAGCCTAATGCAGAGATAAAACAGGAATTGGTAATACGTTCAATAAACATGGAATTATCGAATCTAAAATTAATTAGTGCTTTAGTTTGATAAATTTCATTTAATAAGTTTTGCAAGGTGTTCAACACATATAGTGTTCTTATGTTTTACATTTAATATGGATTCAATAAGTTTCGCAAGGTGTGTTCTTTTGTATAACACATACGGCGGTTTGAAACTAAGCTTTCAATGTCAAAGCCATTTGTATTAGTCGATGCATGTCTTGTCTTAAGTTTGCAAACCATGTCTAAAAAGTAACTATACTAAGAACATACATGTCTAAAGAGTTGCCAGAGCTGTTTATTGGTGTCGGGGAAGAAACATACAGGTGGATTCGTGATAAGTTGCGTCTGTTAACCTTTCGTTAAATGGCGCCCATTTATGGGCATTTCTATAAATGTATATAAGGCTGTGTTGCCGTGAGTGAACATATTAATATGTTAATTTACCAATCATTAACGTCATCTTGCTTCGAAATGTCATTTGTTATTTAATATATGAACGGTAATATGTCGACAGCGTATATCAACAGAGCCACAATTAAGTTTAAATAGTTACAAACAACACACAAGGCCACTCCATGTGGCCCAAGCTTTTCTCGGTTTTCGTTTTTTGTTCCGTTTTTAGTTGTTCGCTTGCGAACAAGTAAGGTTAGTACTGCGCGTTGAAAGTCGGTATGCTCTTAACTACGCTAAGAACGATAACCGCCGCATCTGCCGTCTGAGGCTATTATAGATGCTGATAAACAAGTTTAGTGGGATGCTGTGTAACCTCGTTCATAGTGCATGCTGCTACAGCGGGATTAAATTTGATATGCCTGGGAAACATTCTTTTGTTCGCAACATATAGCGGCGATCTTTTGTATTCACGAGTGCTGACAACGCAATAGTAAAATGTAAAGTTTGTTTACATGACAGTTCTAAATTAATAAAACGTTGAACATGAGTTCACCATTTACTACAGGTATACTATAAACAACAACAAAAATGCTATATAATCGCTAGACTTTGAAATAAAGTATGCAATTTACGTTTTTAAATAATTAAATAGAAAACAAAAGTTTTACTACTATCTTTGTTAACTTGTTAGTCGCATATTCACCGCATGACATGTGTGTTATCATTTTCAAACTACACAATGGTGTTAGTAGATAAAAACTATAATACGGGAGTACCACACATTAGTATAAGTTGATAAACAAGAGATGTGTTCGTCAGAAACACAATGTCCCCTACTGCGCCGCTTTGAAATACATTTTCTATTTATCATTTGGCAGGTATATAAATCATCTTCCTTTAAAGCTTATAACTTCCCTTGGATTTTGTTTTTTGAAATTTGACCTGTGGTTTAATCAAAAAGATCATATCCACAGTTCATCGTGTATCTATGGACATAAGTCCACAGGTAAGGAATGCAACCTACCATTCACAAATTAGTACAGGAAAGAAATGATAGTTATATCATTAAAATAAAACTTTGACAAATAAATCATTTAAGTTATAAATAAACAAAATACAAAATCTATACAGCAACTGTGAAAAGAACTTAAATTCTTGGTGAGGAAATATATAATATGAGATTTTCAATTATATTAATTACTTCCCTTGAAAATAATTGTTCTTTAACAAATCTTTATTTTAGTAGCAAATAATTATAAGTCACTACCGTGACTGTAGATTCACAGGTAACCTTAAAGTACCTAAGATACTTGTATGCCCAAAAGTATCATTGTGTGCTTGGCTTGACCATAAAATGCCATTTTGATTATGCTTCGGTTGTATGGTTTCATATATAAAATTTCAATATATATTTTGGCAGATTTAGACATTATCTCCCGTTTAAAAGCTTATTACATCCCTTGATTTTGTTTTTTGACCTTTGACCTTGAAGGATGACCTTGACCTTGAACTTTTACCACTCAAAATGTGCAGCTGCATGGGATGCACATGCGTACCAAATGTCAAGTTGCTATCTTCATTATTGCAAAAGTTACGACCAATGTTAAAGTTTTCGGACGGACACACAGACGGACGGACGGACGGACGGACGGACGGACAGACGGACTGACAGTTCAACTGCTATATGCCACCCTACCGGAGGCATAAACATATACTACGGGAGTGCACATCATATGTGTCGTCACATGCCTTATTATGAGTGTATTTCTTCACCATCAAAATATATCGTATTTTAATATTTGATTTACACGCAGTTTTCTTTCGACACATTTAAATCACACATAGCCGCGTCATGCGAAAATGGGTCTTATGCGTTTCGGCAAGCGTATAATAAGCCCAACCTGTGCATTTGCGAAGTCTGGTCAGAGGCGATGCTGTTCGCTATAAAATCACCCAATGTTTTATGGTCTCATTATGCATCTCCTGCCCAGACTGAGAGATGCGCAGGATGAATGGGCTATACATATGATGGGCGCATATGTAATAAAACTCAATTTCGCATGACGAGGGTCATTAAAAATCTCATTGCGAATTGTAAATGGCACATTTTAACACCATGCTTTTCGATACAAAATTGAATTTAAAATAGAGAACTTTTAAATAAGGCCAGCCTATCCAGGCGTTTAGGAACGATTTCCAGACCGAGAGCTGACCGAGTACGGCAAACATTTTGATTGGATAATTAAACGATTTTCCTCTTATCGTGACACTATACTATTTGTTTGTGTTCTCATCTTGAAAGCAAAACTATGTTTATCGATAGTTAATTATATATTTCCCGGACGATTAAGTGAACGAATACTGACCCTGAAATTCTGCGAGATGGATTTTAACGCGTAATTGTAACTGGGCCACAATTTGTGTCGTTTTAACATACAGAGAGTAGTCAGGAATTCCTTACACTGAATAGTGATACATCCTTTGCGCAGAGCACAGACACAGTTCTGTAGCCAAAGTTCAGAGGTTTTATCTCGAATCAACCCATGAAATATTCGAATATGTTCATGCGTGTCATTTTAGTCATTTTAGGTGAAAAGCTGGGTAAAACAGCTACGCCGAAAAAGCGCATTAGTGCTCTATACACATGTTTAGGTCAGAGTTGTTGACACCGTGTGAACTTCTAGGGTAACAAGTAATGCATAAACCACAAAGTACGGGTAAACAGGGCTGTCTTTATGACTACCTAATTCGCGAGTAAAAAGTATTGCTCGCAGATTTATTCACAATCAATTATGATATTGTATATTTAGAATTTTTATATGGTGTCAACAATCAAAAGTTTTGTACAGGAAATTTTCATAATGAAATTATATTCTTAGTAAGAAAGGCATTCGATATCCCAACAATATTCATTAAATATGATGGTAATATGATGGTAATTGCAAATTTCCTTTATATTCTCATTACCATTTTCATCATACTTTCTATGCTTTTTGAACGTCAAAAAAGGGCCATGTTGTTGTTATTTTGTCTAAGTTATCTCTATAAAATAAATATAATGATAAAAAGTGTGCGTTAAGACACACTCTTTATAAATTTGAATGACTTGTGTTGATTTAAAACTTGCGATTAATTTTGAAAAATGAGTTGCGTCTTAAAGTATTCAACAGCGAACAACTCTAAAGCCGTCAGCGCTTTGATTGTACATCGTGTCTGGGTAATTTAGCTTGTGCCATACTGTTTGACATTTTGTTTCTTTTCTGAATAACGGACAATATACTAAAATATCTTTTTTTTTGCTTGTGCAGGTGCAGTTTAAGTTTGTTGATATTTGTTGACAAAGGCTTACTTTTGGTACACTCGGACTGTAATTGAAAGCTTATGTCAAAAGACACACACTAAACATGCGATTCCGCCAAAGTTGACTATCAACACTGACACGTCAGGGACATTTATATTATCCTGGTGAGATGTTCAGTCAAAAACTGGACAAGTAAACACTTTAAATGATTCTTCGTAATAGTGCATTTAATTGCGAAATGCTCTTAAAAGTGTATTCAAGAAATGGCCGCGATAAGCGACTAACAGCCAAAGTCATCAAATAGCCCAATTGATACCATGGATGGCGAATAATACTCCGTATAAAGTGCACCCATTTCCAAGTAAATACTATTGTTTTGTTAATATAAAGTTAACACAGTTAAAACGAAACGTTGTGTTTTTTTGATGTCTCTAATTTTGAAAGAGGAATGAGAAACGTTATTATTAGTATAAGTATTTCTTTATTAGGATTATAATTATGATTATGATTATAAATATGATTTTGATTTATTTGTATTATTATTATTGTTAGTGTCATTTTTTTATTATCCTTTTTATTATTAATTATTGATAAAAATCAACGCATCCGTCCTTATTTTACATTGTGTACGAGTTATGACGCATTCATTATCGAAGGACCCCGTCATATTCGGTCACTATATTTTCCTAAATCGAAGATTTATTATCTCCAATGTGAACAGTTTATAATTAATTTTCATGACCAGTCCGGATGAAGAAACTAATTTCTGGGACACTTTCTTGCGACCAGGAGGCCATTCGTACAACATAGGGCGAATTAAATCTATTCGATGTCACGAGTTCTAAATGACTGATAGTGTGCTATGCGAAACTATAACAAGAGCAATTGATATTTTGCTTTTGGTGCCAATCAATCTTGGATATTGGCTGCATCACAATAATATGAGTCTATTTCTTAGTCATAACTTCGTTATGTATTTAGGGCAAATAGTTCATGTTTTATCGTCTCTATATGCAGACAGATTAAATGCGTGTATGTGTGTTAGTTTCGTTTTCTGAAAATGTGGAAACTTATTTTATATTGGTTGCTTCTCTGTTGTTTGAGTGTGCACAATAGTGTTCATTAAGTCATACTATTTCATTATATATTTATTGTTTGTATTTGATTTTTTTGATCAAATAAATAATATTTGTTGTGTTGTGTTAAGCTTTTACATAATTTTATAAATATATGCTACACAATAGACTTAGACGACACATTAACATTGAATTATATCAAGTTTAAATTAAACGATAAAATCGAAATCATACATATACAGATAAAGTGGTCATACATTTGAAACCTGTACAACTAGTTATCAAAGGGTGGAAATATAACGCGTTCCTATTTTTTTTTTCACATAGGCGAGACGTGTATTAAAACTATATTGGTCTCCAATATATTTGGTATTGTATATTTCTTTTGTCGTAAAATTACAATGATATCGTAATGATGTTCTTTCAGATTTTATATGTTATTAACTGTTTTATAAAATCAGTATTACATGCATAAACTATATAATATGTAGGTATATTGTCGTTGTTAATATGAAGTTTTAGAACAATACTGTTGTTCTTTGGTCAAAAGTTATGGGTAAATAAATGGGTAAAATGGGTGAAAAAAAAACTCATTTTACTAACAACATGCGACGCACATGAAAATAACTTTTGACCCAGGGGTCAGATCAACATTCCAAATAGTGCACCGTCGCACATATGCTCATAGCTACAATGTGCGTAAGTTTCACGGTTCTAATGCTAATAGTGTAGAAGGAGATAGTGTCCGACCACGCCCACCCAAAATTTTGTTTTAACATAACTTCTTCATTTATTCACCAATTGACTTCAAATTAATACTGAACATCTCTTATGACAACACGGTCTATCTCGACCATCCATGTCCACATTACCCACCCCAGGGCCATTGATAAAGGTAAAGGCAGTTTGGCTTTTGTCCTCTTTCAAATTTATCGAGAGGTCCACGGGTACTACTTCCCCGTACCCCCAATTTGTTTTGTACCCAAAAAAATTCGTACCCATTTTTTTTTTACTACTCAATTGTTTTTCGTTCCCAAATTTTTTTCGTACCCAAATTTGTTTTCGTAAGCAAATTTTTTTCGTATCTAAATTTGTTTTCGCACCCACATTTTTTCGTACCCAATTTTTTTTTCGTACCCAAATTTTGTTTCGTACCCAAATGTTTTCGTACCCGATTTTCTTTTTCCTACCCAATATTTTATTTCGAACGAATTTTTTTTTTCGTACCCAATTTTGTTTTACGTACCCAAATTGTTTTTTGGCATAATTTTTTCGTAATCAAATTTTTTCGTACCCATATTTTTTTTCGTACTCAATTTTTTTTTCGTACCCATTTATTTTTCGTACCAAAATTTTTTCCCTACCCAATTTTTTTTCGTACGCAATTTTTTTTTGCACACAATTTTTTTTTCGTAACAATTTTTTTTTCTTACCCAAATGTATTTTCGTTCACAAATTTATTTTGACATAATTTGTTCGTTCCCAAAATTTTCGTACCCAAGTTTTTGCTCGTACCCAAAAGTTTGTTTTAACATAACTTCTTCATTTATTCACAAATTGACTTCAAATTACAACTGAACATTTCTTATGACAACACGTTCTATCTCGACCAGCCATGTCCACATCACCCACCCCGGGCCGCCCCCCAAAGAAAACAAATATTTGTTCTGCCTTCCTGGTAAAGCTGCATTTAAGAATTAGTATTGAACCACTTCTGTCGTAGTATCTATTCGTCCCAACCTTTCTTTTCGGAGTTGCAGCCATTATGCTTAGCACGTCTATTGATACGCAGCCTTGAATTTAGGGAAAAATAAGAAAATAATGCCTGTACCGTGAAATTAGATTCCGTCGCATAATACACCATTCACAGATAATCGAAGATGTTTTAGTTAAAATGTACGAGAGAGATTAGCCTGCCAGAAGATTTTGTTTCAGTATTTTATGACATTATTAAATTTGGACCAACCTAACTATTGCTATGTGTTCACAATAAAGGCACTTTACACCGATTTTTTAAATTGAAAAATTGAATTCCTGCTGAAAATTAGCCGAATGAACCAATTTAACTTTCAAGAGGAGTATTTTCCCATTTCCTTTTTATCATCTTAAGTATGAAATATTCTAAAAAAATAGCTTAATCTGATCTTCTATTATTCGGAATGCTTTATTTTTTGAAAACTTAACTTAAACTATCAGTCTTATCCAATCTTCAGGAAACGTATCTATATTATTTATGTTTGTTTAATTTCAAAAAGACGAAAACGAATTAGCTGGCTCAAGAGTCCTTTCAGTGTATGCACGATTCCCATTAATGTATCTACACTTTCATTTTTAATTGATTGAATCTGATATATTAGTAGTTTGTGAGAGATATCATAAGCGAACTTGATTTTAAGAAATTGGGGTGTTTGTTGATGGATTTATTTTTTGTTAAAATTATTATTGTAGATTGTATTTGCGACCTTTATTGTTATTGAATACATTACACGCACTGAGTGACGTTTGCGTTAATTAATAATTCATATCTCTCAGGCAAACGTCATCATTTGCATATCATAAAGCTTTACAAATGCACAATATTGAGATCATTTCAGTTCATTGATAATTCTGTAAAAAACGGTCATCAGTTGCAATATTAAATGAAAAGTTTGATTTCATTTCAATGTCATTATTTGGTGCGTATAATAGACTAATGGCAATGATGCAAATCAAGTAACATTAAAATGCCCCTAGAGTCAAACAATACAGATAAAATGTATTATTCTATCTAGGTCATATCGCAGAATGCGATTATATTTGTATAGCTATGTAAATCAGAACTCATTATTAATTGATTATGATTATAATGTATATTTAACGAGTATTGCATTTGTATTAGCGTTATGTCGAATATCTAAATTGCAGAATTTCGATATATGAAAGAAAAGCATAGCCAACTAAAACCTCCCTATTGTTCTAAATTATACTCTCACAACAATGATATTGTCCTGGTAATTTCACTAACACTTCATACATTATAATTGTGTTTGTACTTCGCTTTCAAAATAACTTCATTGATAAAGACAACACATGCTTATGTGAGCTATTTGTTTTACAAATAAGCGTACACACTTATTGTTATGGAATATAAGTTTTGCGCTCATATTGACTGACTTAAAACGTCATATGATGCTCTGTATTACAGTTTGTCCTGTTGCTAATTGCACTCTCATGTGTATATACTAAAACTGACAGTTATACTGATACCAATGGAATAACAGATCGTTGTTGTTTTGCTGCTCAATTAAAACATGTTTGTATGGTAACTACTTTGGAGAAAAGTACGTTCCTTATAAGCCAAGCTCTTTTTGGACATAGAAAAAAATCCTTAAACAATCTGATTTTTTTAATGTTTCCATCAGCTAGTCCTTCAAGTTAGGTATAAAGCGTCAATTTGTTTACACTCTGCATGACAATACATTACACACAACAAATTACTAATCATAAACACTAATTATAATGATGTGTCATCACTTAGGAAGATTCAGTGCAAAGACTTGCGAGTTTTGTCCTTAACCGGGTTAAAAGATCGCCGAATCTCGAACATTTTCCAGAATTTGATACTAAGTATAGATTTTTGTTGCGGGAACTAGGCAGCGGAAGAATTGTCTGCAAATATAATTGCGTACATGTACAAACTATTGCACTATAACACATGCGCATCTGTTTATATTAGAACGATAATAAACACGTAATGAATGTTTCGTTTGTAATATTAAACACGTTCTGAGAAAACACCGAAATATCACGCAATCTCAGATGAAAAAACTGTTTTCCAGATTTGGTGGTGGGAGATAAACATTGAGCCAATGATAATGCTTTATTTGTTCCTTATCTTCGCCAGTCAGCTTGCGATTGGAAAGGAACCCAATACTACCTTGCAGAAATAACAAATGCACTATTAAATCGAGTTTGTCGCTTTAGATGCGCATGAAGAACAAAGTTATTATAAATATCATAATATTACATAAAACTAAATGAATGCAGAAATCAGCTCACTATGTTTTCAGTTATTGTGTAATTTAAAGCTCATAAAATAAAAGTATATGTGAACTGGGGGCGTATGTTAGGAGGGCATGTGTCCAATTTGTTTGTGTAACTTAAAATAAGCCTATATAGTATATTTGGCTAAGAAAAACTACTCCTGGGTATTTTGACTTTCATGGAATTGACAAAAAAAGTATGTTGTCTCTCAAAATGATGTGGATGTGTTTTCACATGGAAAGAGATTGCTTCCATCCATTTTTGCAATATGTGTGACAACACTAAATAACATAGATGCAGAGTGCTTGAATGTATATGTATGTTGAAGGGTTTTGAATCTGCCCTGGTAGGAAAGTTTTACAAATTAGGTCTGAACATACACACAGAAACAAGCACATATGTGGATATCTATAAACACAAAGTATAAACAACGAGTCATACATGCTTTTTTGGCCAAAAATATAGTTATTTTTTCCGTTTGGGTAAATAAAACAAAATACAAATGATGACAGCATTTTCCGATTTCTTGAAGGGTTGACCCATTTGCAATAGTCATTAAATTTGGTGTTGAACCGGTGTTCTGTCCTAATACAGTCTTGCATTTCTAAGAGCGTTGGTAACAGCAAACCTCGCATGCGCAAAAAGTTTTTTTTTCTGGTAAATCTAAGCGTTCAAACGGTTTTGAAATGATGCGCTTCATAGGTATTCACACTATATCTATCTTTAATTGAGTAAATTCCGGCTATTCAGGTAACGACCTAGATGTTATTATCGACATACATTTTATAGCGTATTTTTTACTGAGATTTTTATTGCTATTATGTAACAGTCTTTATGTCTCCTATGTTATCGGCTACCAATTGAGGCATGATTTTAATTGATGTATGTCTTCAATCAAACGGCGTGGGATTTCAATAAAAAAGTGTGCAGCGAGATATTAAAGCGATGACAACCACANTCCTTATCTTCGCCAGTCAGCTTGCGATTGGAAAGGAACCCAATACTACCTTGCAGAAATAACAAATGCACTATAAAATCGAGTTTGTCGCTTGAGATGCGCATTAAGAACAAAGTTATTATAAATATAATAATATAACATACAACTAAATGAATGCAGAAATCAGCTCACTATGTTTTCAGTTATTGTGTTTTGTAAAGCTCATAAAATGCTTTTTTTGGCCAAAACATAGTTATTTTTCCTTTTGGGTAAATAAAACAAAATACAAATGATGACAACATTTTTCCGATTTCTTGAAGGGTTGACCCATTTGCAATAGTCATTAAATTTGGTGTTGAACCGGTGTTCTATCCTGATACAGTCTTGCATTTCTAAGAGCCTTGGTATCATCAAACCTCGCATGCGCAAAAAGTTTTTTTTCTGGTAAATCTAAGCGTTCTAACGGTTTTGCAATGATGCGCTTCATAGGTATTCACACTATATCTATCTTTACTTGAGTAAATTCCGGCTATTCGAAAACGACCTAGATGTTATTATCGACATACATTTTACTGCGTATTTTTAATTGAGATTTGTATTGCTATTATGTAACAGTCTTTACGTCTCCTATGTTATCGGCTACCAATTGAGGCATGAATGGAATTGATGTATGTCTTCAATCAAACGGCATGGGATTTCAATAAAAAAAAGTGTGCAGCGAGATATTAAAGCGATGACAACCACAGTAAATACAATTTCAAAAGAATGATTTACTGAGCAATGGTATGAAGCCTGTTATTTACATTTTTTAATGATAAACTGAGACATGGAAGGCTGTGTGTCATTTACATTATTTTACTTTTACATTAATACTTTGGTACAAAATATGCAACGAATACAAGATGCAAACACAAAGCTTGATGCTAAACAGCAGGTTCAACTGTAAACCAGTATGTTTGTGTCAAGTAATGTTTATAAATTGGTCTAGTGTAATACGCGGTTTTAGAAACATGTCTGCTTGACAAATAATTCCTAATAGAAGGACGAATGAAGTACAATCGAGTCTGATTTACGTGGAACGACACAACAACATTGAATTCTTAGCTACACTAATAACATTTCGTACAAAACATAGGAGCTGTTATTGCCTAAATCCTCTTTTTACGGCCAGGATTTTTTTTCCAAGTCTTGATAAGTGCGTTTGTAAAAGTAACATTAAGTTTAAAATATAACAATGTAATGCATAATTATGCATTCTTTTTTTTACACATATCTGAAATATGTTAATAGCAAATGAAAACTCTGATTAATGTTTAACATCATGCTAAATATATATATATGGATTAGATTTTGCATTAGAATATTTGCCTTGACGATTGCATTCCATTTGTACGGTCGTTCTTATCCAATCAAACATGGCAACAACCAATACAATCACTAAAAGACAAGCTTCAAGTATATTTTGTATCGATAATCCATTACATTAAAAATGCAATCAACGGCTTTATCAATTATCTGGTATATACGTCCATATGTTGTTCTGCCTGGATAGGTGTGCATAATTTTATACCGCCTACAGAAAGTTCAAGATAGTGTTAATCTCAATCTCGTTTTCGTTCAATAACGAACTAATAAACTCTTGTTAAGTCTTAACTCCGGAATTTGATCTTTCATCCGTTGCTTAAATAAATACCACTTATAATCTTGTTCTCCGTGAACGCGTTTTTCGCAAAAGATATTTTATAAGCTTTCAATAGCATATATAAATACCGTGAGTCTTAATTAGTAAACGTGTTATGAGTGCGATGTCCTGAACACAATTAATACAACTCCTCACAGATTATTTATGGCCAATATTGATTAATCCTAAAAATTGTAATGTACTGTGAAAATGTATAGTATCAGCTTAATTTTCTTACACATTTAGTCATCTAGGCAATATTTATATGCATAAATCATTCTAATATGGGAAAAAATATGTTCTCTTGTCACTTGTCTGCTTAATTTATTACTGTTATTTATGTTTTTGTATGGCTGTTTGACTTGTCTCTATGCCGTTTTACTGAAACTTGCAATAGCTTGATCACACTTGTATACAAATGTGATCACATATGTTTTTATTTATGTATTTTAGATTTTGATAAGTCCCTGTTATTTAGAATAAAAAAACGCTTAATATACGTTACCAACAGATAAACTGTTATTTTAATCTGCTATTTTTCTTATTTACGACACGTAACAAGTACCTATAAATGATATGACAGTTGATACAAGTAGATATAATTAAACACCAATTGAAGAGTTATTTAAAAAAAAATGGTAATAAGACTTTTAACTATTAATTCGAATAATTAAGCCCACTTACCCCTACATATACCTTTTCTCTTTATGTAAATTGGTTTTTACTAAAGAAAAACTGTATTTAAACTGCATTTTAAACAATGTTGTTTCTCTTTAAATAAAACAACATGTCGTAACGATGCGCAAGAATCAAACCACGATGACGTTCTCTACAATTTTTAAACTTTCAACCAATCATAACGCACATTCGTTTATTTACAGAGAGCCACTTGTAACTATAAAACAAGTTCGTTTAAAATATTCAGTGCTAAGATATACGGAATTTAAATGCGAAATATTGTAACACTATTTCTGAGCTAAGTTTTCAAGCTGTGTATAGACTATTTTTAAACCTTGCACGCATAGTACTTTCATAAACTTGTTTCACATATTAAATAACATCTTTCCATCCAAGAAAACAGTTTATTTATAAGAAGTAAGAGTTTTAGAAGAATATATCATATGTATATGTGTTTACAAAATGTAAGTATTTTATGACAAATGCAAACTTAATTATCGAAATTGATAGAGTTTCGCCAAATGTTATGTAAACATTAATATTGCAACGCAATTGCTACTATCTTAAAGTCGTCTGTAACAAAGCGAAATGCCTATTAGGTTCAAATCTTCCTATTTCGAATATGACATTTGTATCTCGTACAGAAAGTATCGGGCAAATTAAAGAATGTATAGTTCTTGGAGTTTCTGTGATATCTCAAACAAGCATTTGAAATGTATACATCTCCGTTAACCTAGAACGTTTTATATCCAAGGCAATTGATAAAGCTAATAATAATGTTGATAATAACCGGTTACACTTGATACAATATCACATCTTATTTTTATCTAGTGTTCCATATACTTAGAAAGAGTTACATTATAACTTGAAGCGATCATAATTGTTTAGCATTATCATTAAACAAATTAAATTCATGTTCGTAAGATATTTGTTTGAAGGTTAATTATGTATATTGTTTGCAGATAAAACAATTTACACTGCAATACACACATAAATTCACGTGAATCACCAGAATAATCTAACACTTATTTTCCGAATGCAATTAACTTTAACGCATGTAAAAATAGATGAAATTATATTTGATATTAAACGGTCTATATTTCGTTGTCAGAAGAAAAACAGAAGTCATTCACAATTTGGACTTGTAAATAGAACGAAGCAAACATTTGAAATATAGAACTATAATAAAAACATAACAATGATTGAAAGACTGCTCCCTGGTGAAACAAATTGCAGACATCTCATACAATAACATGTTTAGTCGTATTATCTGTAAGTGAATTATATAGTTATAATATAGTTCAAGTTATCTTTTATATTTGTACTATTATATAGAAAGAATATATACATGCTTACATTTCATAGTTTATTTAGGAAGTATGTACAAGCTTGCTTCTTTAAAGTGTTTCGTTTTTTATTATGTGTTGTATATGAATGTTTTGATTACAACTATGTTTATATACACCTTTTATGTACAATTATAGCATGCATGCATGTAATGCTATATTTTGTCCTTCCATTCTTGTTATTTATGTATCCCAAATAAAGAACATTAAACATGCTTTGTGTAAACAACAACCACATTCGATTGAACAAAATAATGTTGTTTACAGTACTCTTTTGTTTCTTAATATACGAATATACTTTAGATTACGTAACTTTTAGGTTATTTTATTTTCGTTTGAATACTTAAATACTTTCTCGTAACATACATTGACTTTCAATGAATCAGATGTTACGAACGCCTAATGAAACATTCTAGATTTTATTGATAGTCCAATGCCAAGTAAATATTTGAAATACAATTATTTATTTCAAATAGTTTTATCATTTAATGACATCTCAAATGCATTAGCCTGAAGTCGACTTTATCCATCCCTCTTGAATAGATGGAATTCTAACTTAGAGAAAAACTTTTCATTTAGGAGCTCCATTAATGGCTGAAATAAAAATGACAGTAAATTGAATTTATAACTCTACGTACTTTAGGCGTTTGTTTAATGTATCGCTGATAATTGTTGAACAAATTCATTCAAATAAAAACAGAAACGGTATTTTATAGCTTTGAGATCAAAATTTGCTGAAAATCCTTACAGTTGCATATTTAACAGTAAAACATTGTAATTTGTGGATTGAGTCATGTTCCTACATCGCGTTTCAATATTACTGGATAATATTTATATCAGCCGCCGGTACATTTTTTTCTGAGGAATTAACATAGAAATGTCTCTGTGGCGTAATTGATTTTGGGAAATGTTTGTTGAATTATGAATTGCAGAACTAATAAGTTGTCATATCTTTGACGTTTACGTGTCAAACAAACACTCTCTATGTCGTGGGTTTCGAAGAAAGGTTGATATAATATCCTTTGGTGGTTGTTAAACTAATTTGTTTGTTTAAATTTGTTTTTATATGGATCCTATTTTGGTTTATTGATTTGCATTTTATGATTTCATTTTTGTTTAACGATTTTCACCCGTCGGTGCATTTGTTTACCTTTCTGTATAATTTACCTTTTTGTTCATTACATTTTTTTTTTTAATTTTTTTTTTGTGAATTTATAGCGTTTATTCAACTCCATACATAACAAAGTGTATCGTTAGTTTACATGTTATTTTGTTAGTATACAATATAGGATTTTAACAATTCAACTTAGTTGATATTATAGAGGTAAATAAAATCCATGCATTTTAAATAGACACAATCATACAGTTCACACACAGACACATACACAAATGAATGCCATGTTATGATACAAAAAAAGAAAAATCTTCGGACTTCAGAAAATCATAAACTTAAATCAAACGTTTGGACTTCAGACAATTAAAAACATTAATCAAACGACTATGGTATTAAATATTTAATATAAACAATTTTTAAAATATGCTGATTTAAATGTTGTGTTTACTTCGCCTTTCATTACATTGATTTGAATTTGCAATTTCCTTCTTAAATGTACTCGTATTATAGATTGTGGTGCTTTAGCTTAACATTTCTGATTTTATCATTGTTTATGGAATGTTCTGTTCATTTTGGTGCGTTGGTTCGTCTTTTTTGACACAATTCTTGTGTCTGAAATGTTGATTACCTTTTGACGCCTTAGTTTTGTTGATGTTTATTCTTCAATGTTATTTGAAAATAATTGGCATTATGTATTTTTATTTTATTTTCAACTTTTTTGGAATAATATATCTTATTATAATTAAAATGACATTTTGAATTGGTTAATACCAGATTATCAAAACCGAGGTGTTTACAAAAGTAGTGTAAAACACTTCGTCTTCTGACAATGCCAAGTAAAAGTTGTGAACGAAACAATAATCGAAAAATCGACTAGTTTTTTTGTGTTTTCTTGATATCGTTGAAAAATGCTGTGGACGCGAAACATATTAAACATGCGTTTGTATTGATGGTACATTGTGTGAGAAGTATAAACATTTGCCTGGTAATAATCGCAGGACCCTGGTCGTTGTAGAGTCTTTTATCAAGGCATGTATTATCGCCTAGTGTGAACAGATGATCATCAATTTCCATTGACCAGTCTTAAAGAAAAAATGAATGTATGGGCCACTTTTCATAGCTAGTGGGTCAAGCGTAGACAATATGTAAAGAATGATATATGTGATTGTCTCGGGTTGCTAATGACTGCTTTTGTTCGCTGTAAACTTATGACAAGAGTAATCGATCTATAGTGATTCATGGTTTCTGGGCTTTTTTGGGCAAATAAATCTTGGACTTTTGTCATTCCAAGTTGATTGGCCGAATCGTATCTGGTATATCTAAGATAAGTGAAGCAACTTTCAGCTTACATGGATCTTACGCCATGATAATGGAAAACCAAAGATGAATTATGAACTAATGTTTGTAGACTTCATTTTCACAGATGTAAATACGTCCTTCAAAGCGGTTATGTCGCAGCTTTTGACTGTGACCAATATATTTTCATAAGTCATTTTATTCTAAATTAAAGTTATATTAATATTTACACATCGTTTAAGATTAATACAATTTCTAATCGTACATTTGAACCACTTAAATACTTTTGTACATGTTTTTATACCAATTATACCGTATTACTCAGAAATAACCAATGTGAAAACATCATATCAACTTCAAGAACATGAACCTTTAAAAAGCTTGATGTGTTGTCAGACATATACGATATTTATGTCTATTTGAATTTTCGTTATCTTTATCAAAGTGTTTTTGTCAGTGCATGATTTTGGTTCGCGGGCAAGCTATTACAAATTTAACTACATAAGTTAGTTTCGAAAAATGAACATGTATGAATGGCAAGAGTTTTACGTTTGCTAGGACATTAACCAGTGAACATTTTGTATTTTACCCCTTTATTACCAGTGTAATGTACGGAATATTATCAGTAGCCCAATAATGACCAGAAAACGCTATGATGAACCGACTTAATACTCATTTTGCCAATCTCATTTTGTATGTTTATATTACTTTATAACACTAAGGACGGGATATGGTGCCTGATTTTTTATTTTAAAGTGACAAAGAAAACTGGTCGGTTTTCATGACATATTAAGTTGTGCTAAATCGTTTTAATTGGATATTATTGAACATTAGGGCAAAGAACTTCTAAAATGCTACGTCGTATTTAACAACAGTAGTTTGTTATAATCGAACATATCATAACCTATTGTAATTGTTAAGGAGTCATCCCTTTATATTCCCTTACTCGATGCTGTATTACATTATCTTGTTTCAGCCTCAATCCATATGAATACATGCTATTAAACATATATCATTTGCAATCAAAAATCTCACACGTGCTTAAATAGCATGATTTGTAGATTAGTTTCACGTTTTGTCTGATAATCAATTGACATCTCATCAGTCTTTTTTGTGTTGATTCGTGACAGAATTGTTTTATTTCTTCGCACTCCTGACTTGTTGAATTATCATGTTGGATATAGCTGTATTTGTTTGTGAATAAAAATCACATTCTTACAAAGTAGGAAATGTTCAATCTATTTCCGCAATATAATTTAAATGTAATTTAGTTATGTGGCTATGGAAGCTTGTTAATAGTCCAAATTAAGCAATTGCATAACTATTTTGTTACAAATTGTTAAACATGATTTACCTCAAATATTGATTTATACTGTTAATATTGTATTACTTATCCCATATGTAACGTGTGTCTGTATTGTATTTCAAACCAGGTCTTTTGTTTTCTGCCTTTAACTATACTATTTTTGATATAATTGTAATGCGTTTTTCTACACATGATTTTAATGTTTGTATTTTCGGTCGTAATCAGATACGGGTGCCAATATGTTGACGAATTTCAATTCGCCCGATGCAAACACTGAAATTTAAACATTTGTCAGCAATTCAAGTTAAGTAATTGGTTACACGTGTAAGTCTGGTTTTGTGGCATTGCCACGTGTCTTGTTTACATTGGTTACAACTTCTGCGAAGGTGTCACTTATGTAAAAAAAATGTAACTTTATAAAACATAACAAAACAGTGATATATGTGTCTGAAATAATCACACGAATCAGTCTGTATAGGAAAAATGGTAACTTAAGACGTATATTTAAAAGACTGCTTTCTTTAAATGACTGCTATACGTTATTACAAAATAAGGGTACGCATAAATTATTAAGTGCACTTTGCTCTCTTTCTGTTTCTTCTTTGACGATATCGATAAGGAATGTAAATTTATTTTACTTCAATCTGACCCACTGTATGAATGTGCTTGTATTATTGAATCTTACACTGACTATTATCTTAAACCTTTCATTGAAAGTGCACATAACAAAACAAGAAATCGTATTAAATTGAGTTGTGTAACAAAGGTCTTGATTTAATTGACCTTCCTAGAATATTCAATGATAAAAATGTGCGTCGGTTGATTCCTCCTTATTTCCGCAATACTGAATCACCACCTATTTGCTATAAACATAGTAAACCTTTAAGAAGTATCGTGTTTAATTATAATGCTATTACCACAGATAATAATGTAATAGAAAATTGTAATGCATCATGTGATTGTTATAGTTCAAAATATATATATAGTCCAGTAGGTCATGTTATTACTGGCGATCTTAATTTTATTCAAAATAAAAACCTGAGAAATTTAATGCGCAGAGGCCCAAAGTATAGACTTCCTATTCCAATCGGTTTTGATAACTGCGTTTAGGAAATTGAAACATCTTTACGGGAATTTGTACAAAATGGTGTAAGAAAGAAAATGCAGAAATTACTGCTCTCAATGAATGGAAAACCAAGGTATTATTTATGGCCATCAGTAAGATATCTTTTTATAACAAAAATCCTTTAGCCTTACCACATTTACCTAAATTTAATAAACAAGATCTCTGTTAATCTCTGAAGGACTTACAATCTAAATTCGTTATAGTTCCTGCAGATAAGGCGGCTAATAATGCTATAATAATATGACGAGTGTTTTATGTTCAAACGATTTCACAAGAACTTTCACAAACTACATCATATTGTGAATACAATAAGCAGCATAATGCAATTATTTCCGACCATATTTCCGAGTGCATTAATCTAAATGTTAACGTAAATATTGCTAACAAGAAATTGCCATGACTTTACTGGATACCTAAATTACATAAAACGCCATATAAATGTCGTTTTATCGCTAATTCAGTGTCTTGTACCACTAAGCAATTATAAGTGTACCTAACATCCGCCTTGAGTGCTATTAGATATCATATAGCCAAATATTGTAATACAATTTATGAAAATAGTAATATAAGCTTATTTTGGTCAATAAAAAACTCATAAGAAGTTATTGATAAAATTAAAACGAGAAAATATAAGGTGTCACAAGTAAGTACGTATGATTTTTCTACACTATATACAACGCTTCCTCACATTTTAATAAAATCCAAACCCATTTCACTGATTGAAAAAACATTTGCAAGAGAGAAGTGTTCTTATCTTGCTTTAAACTGTAAAATATATTTTTTTACTAATCAGATATTGGATAATACATCATCTGGACTTGTCTTGACTTTTGTGAAGCACTTACTTTTCTTCTGGATAACTTGTTTGTTGAATTTAATGGTAAAATATTTAAACAAATTATCGGTGTTCCAATGGGTACTTATTGTGCGCCGCTTATTGCTGATCTATTTTTATATTGTAATGAAAGGGATTTTATGTTAGAATTATCGAAAACTAAACAACTAGATTTGATTCACCGTATTAACCTAACAAGTAGATACATCGATGATATACCGCACTTAGATAATCCATACTTTGAACAATATATTCACAATATCTATACAAAAGTACTAGTCTTAAATAAATCGTGTCAATCAAATACAGATGCTGCATATTTAGACTTACATCTCACCATTAATAATAATATGATCAAAACAAGTTTATACGNAATAAAATTGTAAAACCCATGCTTTCCTCGAGGAAGAATCTATCTATGCGATTATTTAGATTGTTCACAATAAAATGAAATAACATAATGACAAGTTAGAAGAGTTTTTTTTAATGTTTATTTGAAACATTGAATGATGTCGATAATAGAAGAATTTGTCGATTACAGTAAAACTCCCTCCGCACAGTCAACTTATGATGACGTCATTTTCTTACTTACACATATTGGCGCCGATATATTATACCCACAGATGGCAAGAGGGTCCGTAAAATATACGATATATGACTTCCGTTTCTTTTTGCAGCGGCTATCATCGACATGGGTATGTCTTGTGTCGTAAACGGTCGATAATAGCCGACGTGGCTCTAAATGGTTGTTTTCATGACCAAGTTTAACATGAAAACGATAATCTAAGATTCATGACAACAAATAAAGAAAGTAGAAAGAACAAATTATCTTTCTCAAAATGCACAATCATCTTCACAAATATGTGGTAATCTAGTAAGTTGAAATTGCAAATTTTGATCATTTAACTGTCAGACATGACCAAGAGGTTGCAGCTTAATAAAACTGATTAATACTCTCTGTTCATGTGTTTCTGGACTTTTGGAATATCGCAAAGATTGGATTGGAATTTCACAACCATCATTTTATGGAGATGTTTTGAAGCGTCTTCGCAAATGTAAATATCTTAAAGCAAATGCTAGTAATACATTTGTTCAATTTAATTAGCTCCTTTTTATCAAAGGGATATGATACTGATGTACTTACAAACAAATGCTTGTTAGTTTTCGATTCACTATATCTTTCTTCTCTTAAAATATTTGGAATAATTAATGTAATGACAATTTTGTATGTTTGCTTCTTTAATGTTCGATAAGCACAGCTGGTTTTATTGGTAATTCAATTATACAGTACAGCCGCTTTAATAATATTTAATTCCGTTGCTAATTCGATTGTTCAGTACAGCTGCTTTAATAATGCTTAATTTTGTTACTGGTGACGTCATCGTGCCATCGCTCCTAAAAACGTCATCGCTCCGAACAACTTACACAGTTTTGGCTACATGATAGGCACATGTACTCGAGTTTATATTGTTCAACTTCATTAATATATTTTTTTCTCTGATGGTAGTTTCTTGGTTGATTTATTTTTTTAAGCTTCGTTTTATTTATTTTTAATAATATACGCGTGTACATATCACGCAGCCCCCATTTTGTTATCATTGCTAGTATAATTTTCATTTTGATAAAGTATCGCCTCAGTCTATACGGTTATTCTTTTTAGGAATAACAATCATTTGCATTTTAGTATATTACTGTCACATAAACAATCAAGTAAGTAATTTGGATCTTTTACACCCAATATTGCTTCTTCCTCCTGTAGGTGCGCGATGATGATCTCAACTATTAACTATATGATAATATATTCTTAAATCTTTTTGTAAAAAGAAGGGATGTAGTTGATGCGTGTTAGTAATTTCATTTCATCGTGCCTCAAAAAGTTGTAACTCTGTTGCTCTGGTCTCCTTCCTACCATTGAGTAATTAAATAGTAGTTAAATTGAATGCGTTTTAATTCCCTTTTATTACTGTTTAATTTGAGTTGCAATGCTATGAGATTAAATTTTATTTACACTTATATGTATCCTGAATATTGCTGGGCCAAGTGTGAGGTTGAGCGCTCTATAACCGGTTTAAACCTCCAGTGCTTAGCATTGACCGTTCCAAGGCGGTGACCCCAGCTTTATTCTACTATGTGTATATGTTGTTTCGTTTTGTGCCGTCCTGTACCGTTTTGGCAATTGGTTCCTTGCCATAAATAAAGGTCCACGAAGGTGTGTTTGATAGAAATGCAATACTTCTGCAGCTTCTGGAGTTTCACTTATTTATATTGTATAGCTTGACAGTTAATTCATTGTAACAAATACATACATCCTGCTGTAGTAAACCTTACTAAGGGTAAACCAATATTCTGATAATCAATCAGTCAGCCCTAAATTTACCAAGAGTCTTTTCAGTTCATTTGCTTTTCTTAGTAATGTATATACAATCTCATTTAAAATCGATTGTATACGAGATAAACGTCTTTTGTGAAAAAATGCAATATTCATTAGAGCCTTGAAATGGCGTGGACTTGGGATGTTTGTTGACTTGATTGATTCATTGTTTGTCAGCAATGAATACAATTTGGCGGATTATGAAAGATTGTATCGGCGGTCTTTTGCAAAGGATATGTTTAACGGGAAGTGCATTTAGTAATGGTCTTATTTCTTAACCGGGAGTTTATTTGACATATTAATGTTGAGATAATAGTTGATAGTATATAAGCTCTATGATTGAATAATGATGAATGGCTACCATGATTTTTATAATATAAGTGTATGAAAGTTTTGTCAAACGTTAAGACAAACTATAATTCCTAAAATCCACAGCTAACTAGAATTTTTTCCTATATATTACGTGCACAATTTAACCACTGTCAATACAATTACTATTAAAACGATTTCAGAATAAACGCATGATAAAGGCAATTTCAAACTATAATCTTAAGATTGACATAAGTTGCGACATTGTCATGTTTATGTCTTTGTGGCTCGTATAAATCTTTAACATTGTAAATCTAAATATAACTTTGTGATCCTCATTGTTGTTTCTAATGAGGTGTAACGTTGATATAATTTTTTATTTTCATATATGCCCGTTGATTTGTAAAAAATGCTGACACGACTTGACAAACATTGAACATGAAAAGTTGCTATGCTATCAACTTGATTTATTCAACTCTGAGACTTATTTTGGGATGACAAATGAGTACTTATGCTTCTAGTAACTGTATGGAACAGAACAGAATACATTTTACCTTAATTCATGGATTTTGATGAATAAAGGAAAAACGGATGTTGGAATATTCCTTCTATCAAAATAATTTCAAAAAGAAAGGTTTTACTAACGGTCTATGTCATGTTTTGTCATATTCAAAAGTCATGCACTTGTCGTTGAAAGTTTCAAGCACAATTTCATATTGTTTTAAAATCATCGTGCAGCAATTGTTTAAGTAAGCTTCTTTATGTGCTTAAACTAATAACCTACTAACTGGTAACGAACCAAAGTATGTTATTCAATCGTTTGTTGTTCCGTTACCAGACATTGTATGTTAAAAGTCAAGATCGATTATGGACAAAACAAACTCGGAACAAATGAGTTTCTGCAATTATCCAACTTCGCGCAAGAATAACTCTATGAATGTATTGTGCTACTTTATTCATAAAGCAAACATCATGGATTTGACTCCTTATTTGTTGTGCAATGTGTAATTTAATATGCTATATATTGTGAAGTATATTCACAGTTGACAAAACGCGAAGCCCTCATTTTCAGTAAACGAACGGTCGCCTCTCTCAGTTATTCATTAACAAATCGTACATATTTAAACATCCCCAATCGACGTTGGTGCTGTATTTGTATGCCCCCGTAAAAAAGGCGGCATATAGCAGTCGCACTTCGCGACTTCTGCATGTCTGTTTGTCTGTATGTGGATCATCTTCATCTGTTCTATATCTTGATGGTTTTCAAATAACTAGTCACAACTGTCAACCATCATTAGACGGCGTATCTCGTACAACGTCATTCATGACCATGTTTTTTCCCGTTCAATATATCATTTTACTCGTGAATAGGTGTGTATGGGTCGAGGGCATCCCTCTCTACACCGTTGAGAGATTAAACATAGTATATGCATATAACAGCGCAGATTTTTACATTCCAACAATATCGGCTTTTACATAACAACATAAACAGTATTTGTCAAAGAAATATTTGACGACAAAAACATGGCTTCTTAAATCTGTTATCACAACTACTGAAAAAGAGGTAACACTTTGACCAAGTTATTCCCAGCTTCACTTCTACTGCCTAGAGACTTATGAGACTTTTTATTAATCATGGTAATAGTAACGTAAGCCGTCGTAAATTTGGAAGACACGTGACAAGTGATCATGTACATTTTCCAACGCATATTTTATAAATAATTTATATTGGAAGTGAATTACTCTGAGGGTATCGTCATTAGTCTTTGAAGGTTTCCAGCAACATAAAACGATCATTAATAACATATTATCTTCATGTGTTACGTTAGTAATGTCTCTTTTGGTCGTCATGTATTTAATCATTAATTTTTTTTTATTCAAAACGTATCCAGAACAGGGGAGTGTAGTACTTTATATAGAAAATAATTAGTCGTCTAGGGAAATATTCAGCAAAGTCAATGTCCTCTTTGATAATAGCGGCACTACTTTCTGTTGAACTTTTATGACCGTTTTCATCAATTTATCAGATAGTCTAATGACACGTTTAATGTATAATGTCCCTTGTATGAACGTCAGTAAGATTTTAAGATAATACAAACTTATCTAAGGAAGCAATAATGTTACGTGGACATGCTAAATTTTGCAATGGCCGGAGTTTATAAGTGTTATCGGTCATGGATATCATAATTACTATTGTGTTAGCGACTCCAATGTAAGTGTTCACTAATTGAATAATATATAATATTATCAATATTATTTGTATCATTCAATCAACTTTCGTTATCCTTGTCAAGTGCCTGTCCCAAATGTAAACGTATTGGACGTGCGTTTGATTTTCCGGATCAACTTCACGAACAATACAGGTTTGTATGATGTTGAAACAAGATCCTGTGTTGATGGTCAACTTCACGACAAATCCAGTCTGCATGATGTTAAAACTAGATTTTGTCCTGATCTATATAGACGTTAATAAGCAGTAGGTTCCATATATATATATCTTGCTTAACTAGTACACCGCTTGCATTCTCAAATTGGACTCGCCCATCGGCAAGCCTAATATGGTATGCCAGCCTAGTACTAATACAAACATATCACCGTATTGTACAAAATGCAGTTGAATAACAAAATAGTACGGTTCATAGAGCGTTTAAGTAATTGTATTATAAACCTCCATATATTATATTACTTGTCTAGAATGTCAGTTATTTGCACACGCGTTTCGATAACCAAAAACTATTGAACGTCGTGTGGTAAAAATTACAAAAGCTTATTTGATAATATCAATAGGTTTAAACGTATATAATGAACACAATAAGTAAAAGCAAATGAAATATTGACCAACACAGAATTGTTGTATCAAAACCTTTAAAAAGATGACTTTATTATACAATACGTAAGAACTTCACTAGGGATTTTCTCTTATCGTTCAGATACGAAAATAAAAGCATAAATTTAACACGAGCTTTATTTTGTTCCTAGAGTACTGGTTTACTATAAATGTACAGTGATACCACATGCCCGTGCATGGCTTGCTATTCTGAACATTTGCCTTGAACATTTCGGTTGATTGTGAGTGCCAGGTCTGCAGATGAACTGCATATGTATTTATGGTGCTTCAAGTTAAAACACTCAACATTTGACAGTTGTAAAATGGTACTAGCCGGTCTCTGGGACAACCGCGCTGAACGCTTGTGCGTAAAGAAACGCCCCATAAGGTCCTGTGTTTTACGCAAAGGCTTATATGGGAAGACTTTTTCTGCCAATACTGGAATTTCCTTTTGAAACTACTTCCTTTCAACGAAACATTCTACACAGACGAAAAGTGTGATAAGCATGTGATGACTGTACAATGTAATCTTGGTCAATACTTTACACACACGTGTTAAGCACGGCGTCACCACAGCGCGGCTTATATGGGTGTTTGGTTATCAAAACATTTTTTTTTATAAATAAACAATATGTTTTCTAAACTTATAGAAAATGTATGTATTTATTCAATTATTAGTAATTGTCCTCATATGCATTTTTGGTGTAATATTACACACTTGCTATATCATCGCCGCAAAGAACATGTCTAGTTTGAAATAACTACATTAATACAACACTTCTAACATACATTTATGGTTTCCAGTAACTCAGGAAATATCACACGTGTTTTATCCAAAAAAAAAGAAGCAATCGGTTTTATCTAGTCTAGGTATATACCAGATAGTAAATATTTGTGCATAACATGATTTTGGATTTAATTAACAAAATATTACTAAAACATGAATCAAAATCAGAATAAATATATGGATTTTATATCTCCCTTGATAAAGCATTAAACTCGTTATTAAACATTGCTATTTCTCTATCAGACTTGATGAATTATGGTCATACAAAGTCAACACAATTACAATTTTGAATGAATTAAATGACACATATTGCATATGAATGTACTTTGCAAAGATAGCAAAACTGAATAACAATTGTGGAAATTAAATGAATTCACGTTCAACAACGGGCTGTTTGTCACCTTGCCGATAGTAAATAAGTGTACTGCACATTTCTGTAAAACTGCTTATTTGATGACTGTTCCACAGGTGCCTTATCAACGCAAAGTGTCATGATTTACTTTCAACAGGTGACATATTAAATGTATCTACTTGCCTTAAAACTGTCTTATTAAAACTGGTTTAACTTAACATTATTAAAAAAGTTCTTGTTAGTAAGTACCATCAACTTTAAGTCAAGCATCGAATTATAATATATGTTGTGGCATATGATTGCATTATATATAGTAAAAATATATAATTATTGATGGACATTATCTAAAAAAAAAATATGTTAAATGATGTCATAACAATATGTTGTTCAACAGTTCGCGTTAATTGGTAAGGAGCGAAAACCGGGAATTCAATTTTGTCTTGTAGCTTAAGGACAAACATGACATCAACATTAATGTCAACTTCAATGATATGGTTTAAAAACATTTATTGTTGCGAATGTGTCAATTTTAGAAAGTGTACTTGAAATCATACAATACTCGAGGGTTGTGTTGTTATACAAGTGAAAACAATCCAATTAAGTATCTTTTTGTGTCAACGTGTCATGGAATTGTGACCTGAATTTTCATTTGCCAATTATCCTAACATGCCACAACCGTCGTCATGGCAACTTGTCGCTGCTTCATTACCGTGGTACGTAGACGGGAAATTCCTCGTGTACTCAAAAGCCATGAATTCGAATTTTTGAATTATGATGCAACAACACAATTGACATTTACTAGTGAATAACCAACACATATCTGCCCGTTGTGTTTTTAAATTTATTGTTATACGTAATTTGGATTTGATTTTAAACCAGTGCATTTATATATNCATGCCTTTTTCATAAACGATTTCAGTTGTAAATTGGCGGAGTTTCATTTGCTATAAACATAGTACAATGTTACTAAGAATAATTAGCCTGTGCGCCAACCATGAATTGATGTATTGAATGTAAAATAGCAGTGATGCGCTCAACGATGCAAATTGATTGATAGATTTTCTACTTCAATGTCGTACTTTTTTCGTCTCAAAGTAAGACAAGCTTTCTTTGACTTTTCCATCGTCGGCTCAAGTTCATTGTCTAGATCTCTATTGATATCTAAACACTACATACACTAACAGTTCCAGTAGAATGTTTAACGGTCTCATGTATTTGAAACGGTAAGTGTACACTTATATTAAATGGTGTTCCACACAATAACCGAAAAAACACGTTTAGACCAAATTAGTCAATGCAAACAATAAACAAAAACAGAAGCGGAGTAGTTCTGTTCCAAATATAAAAAAAAAATATTAAAAAAAAACGAAACGACTTCCGAATGACAACGACTTTTGCAACGTCAAGCATGAGGTATGAATAATGCCCTACAACGTTAATGTTGTCAAATTATTCAAACTAGACTATTGAATTATTAAATGCTTATCCGCATGATTCACACTTTTAAGACTGTTCATAAATCAAAATATTCTCATTCCAAAATTGATCTTGAACGCTACCATATCGCCATACCTGTGTTAATCTTTCAAAGTGAATGCAGTAACAATTTCCACGTTTTGACATGAGAGAACATTTACTTAAAATTGACCTGTTTTATTATTTATTGATATATTGGTTTAATGATAAAATCAGTGAATACCAGATTGAATATAAATTTGTCAACCACTAAATAAACGTTTGCAAATAAAGTTTTTATCTGAACTTGTCAACCACTAGACGTTCATAAACCAGCAACAGAGGCAACGTATCAGAGGAAGGCCGAATTCCAGTAATGGAAAAGTCCGGCTTAACAGTCCTGCAGATTGAAACAAACACAAGCAACTGTAAAATCATGATTTATGGTCTTCCTGACATAGAAGACGTGAACGTTATCTGGAATAAGTAACCCAGTTTTATAATAAAATTGTAGAATACATTTTGCATATCTGTATTATGCTCCCCATATATATATATATGGGTGAGCATATAGTCGCCGCTTCGTCTGTCCGTCCGTGCGTTTTTTGTCCGGGCAATTTCTCAGCAACTAATGACCGAAATTCAATGAAACTTTATGGGAAGCTTCACTACCAACAGGAGATGTGCATATGTTCAGGGGGTTCTGGTCGGATGATTTTTCACAGAGTTATGGCCCTTTGAAAATTTCCATTAACTGTACATATAGTGCATTTTTTCTTGTCCGGGCTATTTCTCAGCAACTAATGACCGGAATTTAATGAAACTTTATGGAAAGCTTCACTACCAAGATGAAATGTGCATATTATCAGCGGGTTCTGGTCGGATGATTTTTTACAGAGTTATGGCCCTTTGAAATTTTCCGTTAACTGTACATATAGTGCAATTCTTGTCCGGGCTATTTCTAAGCAACTTATGACTGGAGTTCAATGAAACTTTATAGGAGGCTTCACTACCAAGAGGAGATTTGCATATTATCAGCCGGTTCTGGTCGGATGATTTTTATGCGCCCCATTTATGTATTGTTCATATTATGTGAGTCATATAGATCCGATTGAAACTAGTATGGCATGAAGTAAACAACCAACACCGTATTGAGATTGAAAAAGGGCATTTATTACAAATGCCATAAAAGTGAGGGCATTTACAACTGGATGCCCGAAAACAATGAATGTAATACAAACAAAAAACAGTGTATAAAATATGAACATTCATATAAAACAAAACATAATAGGACATGTAAACATACAAGTTATGTACAGAATGCCATAATGGGCGATAGAAAAACGCCTGTTAACATACATGGAACGAATGAAATGAGAACACTGGGTGATAAAAAACCTGAAATGAATTGTGGCGGAGGTAGGGGTCGTGGTGGTTTTGAAGCGAAAGCTTTTGCGGTGCAATTTGCACAAAAGAATTACCAGATCACATGACTTTTACCTATACAATGATTGGCTGATGCCTAAGCGTGTGAAGTTACACTGCACTAATGTAGTATGTAAACAAAGGTATTGAGACTAACTTCTACAAAACAAGAAAATATCACAATGACATAAACAGCTTTATGTGTGCATAAACTTGGTTTTATGTATTGTTCATAATATGTGAGTCATATAGATCCGATTGAAACTAGTATGGCATGAAGTAAACAACCAACACCGTATTGAGATTGAAAAGGGGCATTTATTACAAATGCCATAAAAATGAGGACATTTAAAACTGGATGCCCTAAAACAATGAATGTAATACAAACAAATAACAGTGTATAAAATATGTACATTCATATAAAACAAAACATAATTGTAAATGTAAACATACAAGTTATGTTCAGAATGCCATAATGGGCGATAGAAAAACGCCACAAGGGTAAACAATGGTTACCCACTGAAGGGTAACAATGGTTACCCATCACTAATGACCGGAATTCAATGACACTTTATGGGAAGCATCACTACCAAGGGGAGACGTGCATATTATCAGCGGGATCTGGTCGGATGATTTTTCACAGAGTTATGGCCCTTTGAAATTTTCCATTGTACATATAGTGCAATTCTTGTCCGAGCTATTTCTCAGCAACTTATTACAGGAATTAAATGAAACTTTATGGGAAGCTTCACTACCAACAGGAGATGTGCATATTATGAGCCAGTTCTGGTCGGATGATTTTTCACAGAGTTATGGCGCTTTGAAATTTCACATTGTACATATAGTGCAATTCTTGTCCGAGCTATTTCTCAGCAACTTATTACGGGAATTCAATGAAGCTTTACTACCAACAGGAGATGTGCATACTATCAGTCGGTTATGGTCGGATGATTTTTAGCTCAGCTGTTTTCGAAGAAAACCTGAGGTATTGTCATACCCTATTGTCCTTCCGCGTCGTCAGCGTCGTCGTCGTCGTCGTTGTCCGAAAACTTTAACATTGGCCATAACTTTTGCAATATTGAAGATAGAAACTTGATATTTGGCATGCATGTGTATCTCATGAAGTTGCACATTTTGAGTGGTGAAAGGTCAAGGTCAACCTTCAAGGTCTAAGGTCAATTTGTTTTTGGTTTTTCAAGTGTATCTCATCGGCCTGCACATTTGGAGTGGTGAAAAGGTCAAGGTCAATGATGACTTTCAAGGTCAAAGCTCAAAAAACTAAAAAGCCAAGCACCCACAGCTGAGTGTTGGCACCTGCTATGCGGTGCTCTTGTTCACAGAGTAATAGCCCTTTGAAATTTCCTATAAACTGTACATATAGTGCAATTCTGGTCCGGGCTTTTTCTCCCCAACTACTGACTGTAATTCACTGAAGCTTTATGGGAAGCTTAACTACCTTGAGGAGATGCGCATGTTATTAGTGGGTTCTGGTTAGATGATTTATTAAGAGTAATGGCCCTTTGAAATTTTTCAAGTTGCTAAACCATCCATCGTATTATTTTGTCCAAAGTTATGCCCCTCAAGACGTTTCCTTTTATCTGAATATATAGTGCAATATTGTGACAAAAAAAACCTTTGGGGAGCATCACCCGTCTCCGACGGTTTCCTGTTTTCGAAGTGTCATGTCACTGACTTAGACAGGTACTTAATTGAATATTTGTCGCCGTCCTAAATAAACCTACAATACACACCTTATATAAAATCATATAGCATACTTGTACCAAACAATAAACATGTTTATATTTTCTGAATTTTGCAACTAGTTACAATTAAAATAAGTATTAAGCTTTTAATATGCGTATTTATTATTGTTATTATTGTTTCTATTTCAACAGATAGTTAACATTAACAAAACAAACATTATCTATATTTTAGAATCTTTGAACAAAACAAAACGTCGGCAATAGACAATCGAATTCATGATTGTTAATACACGGTCTGTAAGTCATATTAAAGAATTGTTTGTTTTATTGGGATATTAATGACTGGTATTTAGTGAATATTGTCTGTTCCTGAGTGATTAAATGATCTCACAGAGGGCGTATGCCTACTGGCCGCTGTATGTTGCGTACTCATGGATGATCCAAGCCGTCTGCACCTGATATGCGAACCATACCGTTCATTGCGTGATGACCGACACAGTATATTCTTTTTCAGCGCACACCGGAAGGACCGACCCGTGATGCTATAGAGAAGGAAGTTTACGCTGTAGTTCATGTAGAAGAACGTCCTAGCTAAGAACATTAAGGCACTTTGATGTTCAGTGTAATGCTCAACATTCCAGAATAGTATCCACATGACGTTATATGGGATATTAAACACGACGTAGCAACACGAAATAACTACTAATATCACTGTAAACTCCAATCGAATTTTCGAATTCGCGTTGTCTGAAAACAGGTCACCCCTTTCTCTATTTCGTTTGAACAGTTTAGCCACTATTAAAATGTTTAGTATAGAAATTATAAGTAAAGGCATAATCGTTATAAATATAGCGTACAGGGTATCTAGTACGACCGAAATTCGTTCCGAATATGACGTACAAACAACGATCTTGTTGTTTACCATCCCACTTATGTGTATGACCGTCTCTCTCGTCAGAATGGGTTTGTACAAGGCTGCAAGTGCCGCTACAATGAGGGCGTACAGGATGACTCGCCCAACCCCTCGTTTTAGTCTCTTCAATGGATAACAAATCGCCAAGAAGCGCTCGATGGTGAACATGACAATAATCCACGCCGACATGATCCGGGATATGTACGAGAAGTATAACTGCACCTGACACATACCGTCGCGCTCAAGAAAATCCACATTTACATCCGGATGAATGACTCTCAAGCCCCGTCTTAGCCATTCCACGAGTACGTACGTAAAAAGAGTGGCCATATCTGCGATGGACAATGCAGCAAGGTAAGAACTTGCCGTAAGTTTTCTGAGCGCTTTTGTCCGGAACACGGCCAAAGAGAGACCGTTACCGATAAACCCCGTGACCAATATGATTAGCGTACCGATAACAAATACACGCTCCCCGAAGAGCACATTTGACTCAAAGTGGCCGCCATGTAGGTCTAGGGAGCAGTTTGTGCTGTGGTTTCTTGGACAGAGGAATAACATGCTTGACAGGTTCATCTGGAATATATAATGAACCTATGTTTTCATCTAGACTAGAAACTTTTACGAACAAAATAAGACTGCTTATATTAGTGTAATAGTATTTTAAACTAAACATAATTTAATATATGTTGGTTAATATATAAAACGTAAGTTCATGCATATTCTACGTTTTAAAAATATCAGAAAAACTGACAAAAACATCTGCGTTTTATTGACCATAGACTGGTATTGACATATGTTCATACGCATTAAATTAATTCGTATTAGCAGTAATTTGAGTATTATCATTACTAGTATTTGACACTATTCGCTTAAAAATAAATGTTATACATAAATAATCATATAACATAGATGCGAACATTATTTTGAAATATCTTATACGCGAAACGTTACAATTCCTGTTATTTCTGACATGTAGCCTCATTCAGACTTTTATGGCGTAATTCACGTGCATTAACGACAATATCAATTCTCTAGACGCACGTACAAGCGACGAGTAATTAAGATTTTCGGAGACGGCACGTACTTGTTTAATGACTCTGTAAATACTTTATAGTGTTGGACCATGTCTAAATTGTAAAAGCAATGTGTATAAGACACGCTTTAAAATGAGTGAAGAACGTGATAGACACGTGTTTTATATTGCTTTAGTGGATTGAACGATTTTTGAATTGTTATGTTGCTATGTTGCTTGTTTGGTATCATTTGAACACCTACGCAAAATATAAAAAGGCATATAACGACAACAAATACAAATATTTCAAAGCAGTTTAAATATGTTTTTTTATATTGAAATGCCCACTTGTAACCGAAACAAATGAAAAGTATTATCCATATTATACAATTATTGTATAAAGTTATTGTTTTAGGGAAACACTAATTCCTCATGTTATGGCATTGGCAGTTGTTACTTCTACAATAATTTAAAGTCAATTACAATTTAGAGCTTAAGTCATAAACATATGGTAAGAGTGTTCTTTGAAAAATTATTAAATCATGAAATAATACATTTTTATCGCATTGTTGTAAACCGTATTAAAGAATATTATCTAAAATATATCAATAAATACATAGTGCCATGTTTGTAATATTCGTTAAAACGCATCAATTGTTTTTTTTTTTGTGAACTATATTCATTGACCTTTACGTATATGCATTCACGTCAACGTGTTAGACAAATAAAAATACAAATACAATTTTATTTAAAAGTCGGTTTGTACAAAACAAGTATAACATTAGCGATGTATCGCTATTGACCGACATAATATAACAACACACATATAACAAATAGACAATTTAACATTACATGAAATTTACATTATATAAACAAACAGTTACATCTTAGAGTTGAGATCAATTATAATCAATAAATAATTAAATTAACCTGAATACAATAAACATGATTATTTTAACATGTCAAAACGAAAGAACTATGGCATGTGATACAATTTTTATATTTAGACAGTTAAGATCATAGCAATATATTAAAGATAAATTAAAGGTAACTTATAAGAATAAAAAGACAAATCATAACCATGTATAAGCACATGCTTTTATACATGCGTTAATTCATAACGTATTACCAGCCCCCCCCACCTTTTTTTCTTTATGGTGTTTTATTGTAACTTTTATATACATTGTATATTACTCAGAAATCAAATCTTTTATGTCTAAAAAAGGTGTAGATTGCAAACGATAATTTTGACATAATAAAAAATAAGCAAGTCATATAATTAATTCCCACGTTAGGTTTATTTAATTTTCTGAGGTGTACACACACATTATTATATATATACCAAAATATACTTGCATTGAGATTTGTCGAATGTAACACTAATCCTTGTAGTTTCTCGCCGCAACATAAACATAGTTTGCCGAATTAAATTGATGTATCCCGAACGATCACTTTGATATTACATGCTATGTATTTTTATTTTAACTAAATAATTAATGTCTTAATCTCTACCTATTTGACAAAGTGTTCGTTGTATTTTTAACGCCTGGTATGTAGAAAACGTCTAAACAAAACAAATAATTATTAGTTCATTTTTTCCTGTAGATGCTAATCGTGAGACAGCAATATCAGTTATGTTTATTATTGTTCTGATTTTGCCAATATCTCAATCTCCGCAGAGGAACTGAGATACACCATTGCAGCTTTCAACCAATCAAATCATCGCTTATTCAACCAAAAGATGGCGTACGGGAAACCAATCGCCTCTGTCAAAAAACTCCGATACTGGGATATCCATCGTTATTCTCTAGATAAACGCAGTTTTACAATAATATCGAAAATGAATCGCATTATGATAGTTCCGAGTGATAAATGTAATTGTCTTTTAAAAACTATTTCCTTGTAGATTCAACATTGAAATTAGCTTAGAGCTGCTACTGTTATCCGGACTGCTTGTCATCGTTTTTAAGTCCAAAACAGTGAATACATGCTGTATTTCAGGCGTACAGCTTTACCTGTGATGATTATACTAAAGTATTTATTATTTCGGTTGACGAATAATACAACATAAATCTTTATATATTACAACATGGTGGCACAGTGTTACGAAAACCCCTATCTTAAGTAATTATTTTATGAAATAGTGTATATGTCGTTTTTAAAAATATCTCAAATCCGGACTACATTGAAATCAGTAACATGCAATAAAATATGAAAAAATCGCATTGCATATCTTAATACACGTTTTTTTACTGACCCCATGCGGTGTGATACAGCGTCAGTAAGTTATAGATGTGCGAAAACGCAACTCTAGCCCAATATAAATTATTTCCCCTGTAGCAAAACGTGTGGAGTAAAAGACTTGTGATGAATTTATTACACCAAATACCATGTTAAGTCTCATATATGTCAACGTTATAACAGAATAAAAGTTAGCTTTTACTTTATTTTGTGACGTCGTCTTGTTGACTCCTCTGACGTAACTAGACTATAACGAAGCTTAATATACAAGAGCTATTTGGAGTTACCTTTGGGGTACAACAACATGTCCTTGTTTTCTAATCTTCTTTCGTACTAAATACTGGTAGGTTTATTCAATTTGCACCAAGCGTTTTCGAACCTAAACAGTATATTATATATTTGTTACAAACGAACTAATGCTCTGTAAAAAAATAATTATGTTCAATACACTTGCGCTTTTATCTGAAATTATCCATTTGTAACACAATTGCTGGGAACAGATGGTAGCTTGATTATTTTCAATACGTCAATTTATTATTGTGGTCCTCATAAAAGGCCTATTAAAGGAAATATGTTTGTAGTTATTAGATTATTTGAAATGCAAACGTCAGTAAAGGCGCGTCAGTCATTGACATGTTCTTTGTTCATGTATCAGTGATAATATTGATGTTATTCCATAAAAAGTCGTCTTAATAACACGACTGGAAGCATTCTAGTTACCTTACTAAAACACGTCTAAATATACCCCTGATCAATGCGATCCTTTACTGACACCATTCTGCGTTTGTTACTTTGAAGAGTGGAACGGCATGTCTTGAAACAAGTTGATGCCAACAATACTTTGCATATAACCGTTCAAAGTCGTTGACCCCATCTTTTATAAGTTTCATGTTGTTTGTTGTGTTGTATGCGCTTTCGTTTTGTTTAAGCAATCGATCACTTGCATTTATAAATTTACTGGTGTAAGAAAACGAGGTTTATTGTTACTATACATTGTTTAAACTATACTTATTATATAATCTATGGAGTATTGCGGTAAGATTTTAAATTTGTCAATTTAAATAATGTTTGTGCCTTTCTTCCAAAATCCGTTTCAAAGTTATGTTATTCGATTACAAAAATAAGTGTTCAGTGGTATTGGTCATTTCATTCGGTTATTGGAGACACTGAACGAGTGACGCTACAATTAATTAAAATGGAAAACAAGGTTTAATTATCAATCAAGCCAGAAGCTAATTTGGCGTTCACTTTTTTAACATGACTACTTGTTCTGTATTTTCTTACTTTTTCAGCGATGAGTGTATGTAAATGTAACATGCATTTTGGAGAATAAAATATATACACCTGCAATAAAAATTCTCCAGAAGCTACTTTGTAAAGCATAAGCTAGGGACATATTTAACGGGCTGATACATGTAATTAAGCATTGCCTTCGACACTGAACTATTTTTATGTTATTAATTCATTTTCATGTGCTCAGATTTGCAAAGTTGCAGATGTATTTATTTGACTTAATGATATAGAATGATATATAGGCCAATACAAGTTCGAAGAGATGTATGCAAGTGTTGAATATTATTATTAAAACGATCTATTAAAACTCGATTTCCAAAAAAGTCTAGGCCTGTTATAAANTTATTTCTGACATGTAGCCTCATTCAGACTTTTATGGCGTAATTCACGTGCATTAACGACATTATCAATTCTCTAGACGCACGTACAAGCGACGATTAATTAAGATTTTCGGAGACGGCACGTACTTGTTTAATGACTCTTGTAACTACTTTATATTGTTGGAACATGTCTAAATTGTAAAAGCAATGTGTATAAGACAAGCTTCAAAATGAGTGAAGAACGTGATGGACACGTGTTTTATATTGCTTTAGTGAATTGAACGATTTGGAATTATTATGTTGCTATGTTGCTTGTTTGGTATCATTTGAACACCTACGCAAAATATAAAAGGCATATAACGACAACAAATTTTTTGTGTGAACTATATTCCTTGACCTTTACGTATATGCATTCACGTCAACGTGTTAGACAAATAAAAATACAAATAGAATTGTATTTAAAAGTCGGTTTGTACAAAACAAGTATAACATTAGCGATGTATCGCTATTGACCGACATAATATAACAACACATATATAACAAATTGACAATTTAACATTACATGAAATTTACATTATATAAACAAACAGTTACATCTTAGAGTTGAGATCAATTATAATCAATAAATAATTAAATTAACCTGAATACAATAAACATGATTATTTTAACATGTCAAAACGAAAGAACTATGGCATGTGATACAATTTTAATATTTAGACAGTTAAGATCATAGCAATATATTAAAGATAAATTAAAGATAACTTATAAGAATAAAAAGACAAATCATAACCATGTATAAGCACATGCTTTTATACATGCGTTAATTCATAACGTATTACCAGCCCAACCCCCCACCTTTTTTTCTTTATGGTGTTTTATTGTAACTTTAATATACATTGTATGTTACTCAGAAATCAAATCTTTCTTTATGTCTAAAAAAGGTATACATTGCAAACGATTATTTTGACATAATAAAAAATAAGCAAGTCATATAATTAATTCCCACGTTAGGTTGATTTCATTTTCTGAGGTGTACACACACATTATTATATATATACCAAAATATACTTGCATTGAGATTTGTCGAATGTAACACTAATCCTTGTAGTTTCTCGCCGCAACATAAACATAGTTTGCCGAATTAAATTGATGTATCCCGAACGATCACTTTGATATTACATGGTATGTATTTGTATTTTAAATAAATAATTAATTTCTTAATCTCTACCTATTTGACAGAGTGTTCGTTGTATTTTTCAGTAGATGCTAATCGTGAGACAGCAATATCAGTTATGTTTATTATTGTTCTGATTTTGCCAATATCTCAATGTCCGCAGAGGAACTGAGAAACCTCATTGCAGCTTTCAACCAATCAAATCATCGCTTATTCAACCAAGAGATGGCGTACGGGAAACCAATCGTCTCTTTCAAATTACTCCGATACTGGGATATCCATCGTTATTCTCTAGATAAACGCAGTTTTACAATAATATCGAAAATGAATCGCATTATGATAGTTCCGAGTGATGAATGTAATTGTCTTTCATAAACTATTTCCTTGTAAATTCAACATTGAAATTAGCTTAGAGCTGCTACTGTTATCCGGACTGTTTGTCATCGTTATTTTAGTCCAAAACAGTGAATACATGCTGTATTTCAGGCGTACAGCTTTACCTGTGATGATTTAACTAAAGTATTTATTATTTCGGTTGACGAATAATACAACATATATCTTTATATATTACAACATGGTGGCACATTGTTACGAAAATACCTATCTCAAGTAATTATTTTATGAATTAGTGTATATGTAGTTTTTTAAAAATATCTCAAATCTGGCCTACATTGAAATCGGTTACATGCAATAAAATATGAAAAAATCGCATTGTATATCTGAATACACGCTTTTTTACTGACCCCATGCGGTGTGATACAGCGTCAGTAAGTTATAGATGGGCGAAACCACAACTCTAGCCCAATATAAATTATTTCCCCTGTAGCAAAACGTGTGGAGTAAAAGACGTGTGATGAATTTATTACACCAAATACCATGTAAAGTCTCATATATATCAACGTTATAACAGGATAAAAGTTAGCTTTTACTTTATTTTGTGACGTCGTTTTGTTGACTCCTCTGACGTTACTAGCCTATAACGAAGATTAATATACAAGAACTATTTGGAGTTACCTTTGGGGTACAACAACATGTCCTTGTTTTCTAATCTCCTTTCGTACTAAATACTGGTAGGTTTATTCAATTTGCACCAAGCGTTTTCGAACCTAAACAGTATAACATATATTTGTTACAAACGAACTAATGCTCTGTAAAAAAATAAAATTATATTCAATACACTTGCGCTTTTATCTGAAATTATCCAATTGTAAGACAATTGCTGAGAGCAGATGGGAGCTTGATTATTTTCAAGACGTCAATTGATTATTGTGGTTCTCATAAAAGGCCTATAAACGGACATATGATTTTATTTATAAGATTATTTGAAATGCAAACGTCAGTAAAGACGCGTCAGTCATTGACATGTTCTTTGTACATGTATCAGTGATAATATTGATGTTATTCCATAAAAAGTCGTCTTAATAACACGACTGGAAGCATTCTAGTTATCTTACTTAAACACGTCTAAATATACCACTGATCAATGCGATCCTTTACTGACACCATTCTGCGTTTGTTTCTGGGAAGAGTGGAACGGCATGTCTTGAAACAAGTTGATGCCAACAATACTTTGCATATAACCGTTCAAAGTCGTTGACCCCATCTTTTATTAGTTTTATGTTGTTTGTTGTGTTGTAGGCGCTTTCGTTTTATATTAGCAATCGATCACTTGCATTTATAAATTTACTGGTGTAAGGAAACGAGGTTTATTGTTCCTACACATTGTTAAAACTATACTTATTATATAATCTATGGAGTATTGCGGTAAGATTTTAAATTTGTCAATTTCAATAATGTTTTTACCTTTCTTCCAAAACCCGTTTCAAAGTTATGTTATTCGATTACAAAAATAAGTGTTCGGTTGTATTGGTCATTTCATCCGGTTATTGGAGACACTGAACGAGTGACGCTACAATTAATAAAAATGGACAACAAGGTTTAATTATCAATCAAGCCAGAAGCTAATTTGGCGTTCACTATTTTAACATGACTACTTGTTCTGTATTTTCTTACTATTTCAGCGATGGGTGTATGTAAATGTAGCAAGCATTTTGGAGAATAAAATACACATGCAATAGAAATTCTCCAGAAGCTACTTTGTAAAGCATAAGCTAGGGACATATTTAACGGGCTGATACATGTAATTAAGAATTGCCTTCGACGCTGAACTATTTTTACGTTATTAATTCATTGACATGTGCTCAGATTTGCAAAGTTGCAGATGTATTAATTTGCCTTAATGATAAAAAATTACATATAGGTCAATACAAGTTCGAAGAGATGTATGCAAGTTTTGCATATTATTATTAAAACGATTTATTAAAACTCGATTTCCACAAAAGTCTAGGCCTGTTATAAATCTAACGAGTATATGCATTACATTCATTAATAGATTGTCTTCAGATTATCATCATATTGACCCTTAAAACAAAATGTTGTTGTTGTGTTGTTGTTTTTTTTTTACAGTTTTTCCATATTTGAAGAGACGAACAAAATACCGAATGTCCATGTTATATTTTAAGATTTAAATTAAAAAACATACCTCAAATGATAGATTCTTATGATAAACGGATATGGATTATACAAGTAAATACGTTAAATTTAACTGAATATGTCTTTTTAGAAAAAATGCATTGTGTTCAAAAACGCTTAATGCGAATTTTATATATACTATCAACGCCTGGTACAAACAAAGCATGCTACTTACTTAACAGCAGTGCACATAAACCATAGATTAGACATTACCAAATCCACAGTATATCCTTGTTTCAGCTTGTTTGCTTGTATTCTGGTTGGTTAGATATGGATTATTTCAAAAGAGTGGGAAGTTCACACACTTAATACTAAATATTATTCATACGCATAATGTTTACGATTTACATAACGTATAATTCATGTGCAAGCTAAAACATTATACGTTGTATCGTTAAGCTTTGTGACAAACTGTGATTGACCATAAGTTAACAAAGCATGTGAGCGACCTTTTATTGACACGGTTCATTGATTTAAGTCGAAAGTGTTGTCTCGACACGTTTTTATGAATTCGTGTTTCAACGAAAACAATGTTATCATGACCTAGATCTATTATGAGGGCGATTCAAGGTTTACATTATTACTAGCAAAACTACATTTAATAAGAGATTATGAAAAAAGTTGCTGATTGAATTTTTCCATTAATCCACTGCACACACTTGACGTTAACTTCTGTTTAATTTTTTGTTCATCCGAATGATTGTTGCTTGCGTTTAATAGAATAAAACGACCGCTAAAGCAGGAGCGAATTTACGAATGCTATATTCCAATGGATAGATCCAATCCACCATATATTAAGCATGCGCTGTATTTCAATATTTATGATGTTTTTCAACTATCAATATCTCATGTCATTCCCAGGTTTACATCACAAACTGCTTTGCATTGAACGTTTCAAGTCGGTGTCAATGCTCAAACGATTTTGTGTAAAGTGTTGTGGTGTAAGTATTGGTGTAAAGTATTGTGGTGTAAGTATTGTGGTGTAAGTGTTGTGGTGTAAGTATTGTCCTGTATTGGGAACTTTAGTAACTTGAATATAAGGAAAATAATGTTAACTCTTCTAACCATATAAGTGAAGACTCATTTTTCGTGTTAAAAACAAAAATGCATGGTTGCATTGCTAATAACAGAGCTATTAATGCAAGATGAATACACATTGTATTAAAAAATGCTAGTGTCTACGAGTCTTTGCAAAATCTATTTAAAGGAAATAAAAAGAAGTTTACGTAATGACGGCTGCTTTATCGTACGGTTATTGATTATATCGCATATACGATTATCTGCGTTTTCGCTTCAAGTTGTAACACATGACTGACATTCATACTATATTGGACTAAATCATACATATTTATCTGTCAAATACGTCCATATGCCAATACAACTCGTCTTTTCTACAAGGACAATTTGTAAATTTTATGCAAAAGCTCGTGTATCAATTTATACCTGTTGCTAGCCTTCAAGTTAACCTAAAATCTTTTCCACATGTATTTGATACGCCTCGAACAAACAAGTTTATTGACTTTTTTTATAATAATGGCTTTATAAAATACCTCGAGTCCACTTCATCATGTTATTGTACATTTCTAGTATTTTTCTGGATATGACAACGTTTTCTAATTCGATCAAAACGTTTTTATCAAAACGATTGCCTCTTATTACAGTAAAAAAACAACCTTTAGTCATGCTTTAATTTGTAGCCCAATATAAAGGATACATATATAAGGAACATATATTCTAGTTAAATAGCATCACGAGAAAACAAACGTGTACTTTGTTCAAAGCATATTCATAAATTGATGAAGAACACTTTTAACTATTAGACAACTGGAATTGATTTCATAACAAAAAATTGCATAACGTATACTGTAAAACTAGCGTTATTGTTTGAATTGAACCACGTCTTCTGCATCCTGTCTGTTTCAAACCAAAATGTTCGTAAGTGCATCCATTAATTTTGACAAATCGATGAATACGCAGCCTTGCATTCGACACAATAAATGACAAATTTTCTGTACCGTGAAATTAGATTCAGCCGCGAAATAAAATATTAATACAAACTGTAACCCTCTTGTGTGATATTGTTATTTATGGTCTCTAATCGTTTAGCGGAAGCTCAGAATGTCTGAAATATTTGTTTCAATGAAATAATTCAAAATTGTTCATTCAAACTTTTGCGCAGTGTTGACAAACAATTTCTCGCCACACCGCATCTTTAAAATTAAAGGTGCGTTTGACTTGCTTCTAAATAAATCCAATCACGTAAACAATGAGCTTTTAATAAGTATTCGGACCTAAGAAGTATATGAACAAACGATCGTAACTAAAACTAAATGCATTGGAAAACTCTCTTTTGCACGAACAGACGTTGTATGTTTGCTATTGAATAAAAAAACTATTTCAACTTTGGGAATATATTTAAATGAATTATATTTTTATGGAAAATACCGTCGTTCTGACCTTTAATTCATTTATGTGTTGTTTTATACAGATTGGTTACAATAAAAATACTTTCTAATCCTACATCCCAAACGCTAAAATAATATGTTATATACGTCTTTTATTATTAATCCTGTATTATTACCAAAATATCAATATGAAAACCTCATTCCTAAACCCTAAAAGTTTTATGTGTAGTCAGGTTCAACAAAGGACATTATTCGGTCAATTTCAATTTTCTACCTTCGGTGAACAAATATCTGTGTGGTAGCGGTTTTTGGGTAAAGCTGCATAAGAGGCCAATGTAACGCTATACGAAAAATGCTAAGTTCTTTATGGACACATTGATAATAAGATGTATATTTGAGATCAAGCGCATACCTCTGTAAAGTGTGTATTTAGACACTAGGAATATGGAAGACATGCATGGGTAAATAGATGGATCCCTAATTGTAACCGATGAATCCACTGTGTATATATTTGTACCGACCTTATTGTGTCTGATATTTGCAAGGATTAGTGCATACCCGATTCTGCTTCTGTTATAATTGACAGTGAAATAAGAAGCCGATCAGTTTACATTAATGTACATTTGAGCCAAATATTTTGTATTGGTAGTTATGAAACAAAAGAGGCAAGAACGCTTAAATGCTACACCGTTGATAATCATAAGTATTTGTTATAATTACAATTTACAATAAAAAAACTGATATTGTAGAGAGGATATTACATAATATACCCGATAACTATGCGCAATATAGAATAGGAGGCATTATTCCCGTTATTTATTGCACATTCAATTACTATGACGGTATGTCATATATTATACCATTTGATAATCAAAAATCAGACGAGTGCTTATATATCATAATTGGTAGATTTCATGTTTTTTTTTTATACGAATCAATAGACATCTCATCAGTTTGTGGGGGTTGATTGATAACTGTATCGTTTTCTTTCTCTGATTCGTTTACAGAATTGGATAAAGATGCGTTTGTCACTTGACAAATATCACATTCTTAGATTGTATATGCGGCCTTTATTGTTATTGAATACATCACACGCACTGCGTGACGTTTGCGTCGATTAATAATTCAAGTCTCTCAGGCGAACGCCATACTTTGCATATCATAAAGCTTTACAAATGCAAAGTATTGAGATCATTTCAGTTCGTTGATAATTCTGCAAAATCAGTTGCCATAGTAAATGAAACGTTTGATTTTATTTCTATGTCATTATTTGTTTCGCAAAGAAGAATAATGTAAACGTTGCAAATCAGGTAACATTAACAAGTCCCTCGAGTAAGAAAATGCAGATAAAATGTATTATTCCAACTAGCTCATATCTCGGAATGTGATTACATTTGAATAGCCATGCAAATCATAACTAATTATTAATTGCTTATGGCAAATGTAACGATTAGCATTTACATAAGTGTTATGTCGAATATTTAAATTGCAGAATGTCGATATATGAAAGCAAAGAATAACCAACTAAAAATTACCATTTGTACTAAATTATACGCACGCACAAATACTATTTTCCAGGTGATTTCACTTTATACATTTATAATTGTTTTTGTACTTTCGCTGTCAAAATAACCTTATTTATAAAGACGACACAGAATATTGTGAGCTATTTGTTTCAAATATCCACATTTATTTGTATGGTATATAGGTTTCGTGTTCATATTGACTTAAAACGCAATATAATGTTTTGTATTACTGTCTGTCTTGTTGATAATTGCACTCTCATGTTTGTATACTAAAACTTACAGTTATACTGATGCCAATGAAATAACAGATCGTATGTTTGTTTGGTAAGTTACATTGGGAACGGTGCGTTTCCTATAAGCATAGCTCTTGTTAGATATAGGAACACTACTATTGCAAAAACAAGATGAACATGAATTTCATGTTACCATCAGCTAGCCCTATATTTAAGGTATAAATTGACCATTTGTGTACACTCTACGGGAAAATACATACAACAAAACACAAATCATACACACTAATCAAAATAAGTGGTCAACGTGTTGGAAGATTCAGTGCAAAGCAATGCGAGCGGAGTGGTGATACGTTCAACCGTTAAAAATATCCCCGAATCTCGAACATTTTCCAGAATTGTATTCTAAGCCTAGATTGGCGCTTTGGGAACTAGGCAGAAAAAGAATTGTCAGCCAATATGATTTCGAAAATATAGAATCTAATGCACGACCACATGTGTATATGGTAACATTATTACGAGCATAAACACAATATACATGTTTCGTTTACAATATCAAAAACGTTCTATGACAATACCGAAATATCACGCAATGCCAGAAGACAACACTTTTTTCAGATATGGTGCTTGCAGATAAAATTTGATCCACTAATACTCAACGATTGCATTCGCCTCATATCTTCGGCATCCAGCTTGCGATTGGAGATAAACCCAATAACAGTGTGCAGAAATAACAAGTTTCAACAAAACTGCGTGTGATTGGCGATGTACGTGTGCTTGCAGCACAAAATGCATTGAGACGGATTAAAATGGAACTTATAGGAATGTGACATAAATTAGCATAGAATAACTCTATATAGTTTTAGTTATTCCCAATGGAAAAGCTTATAAACGACGTCTGTCTTACTTTTCAAAGTCAACTTTAACTTAAAAACCGGTCTGAATATATTCAGAATAACAACACAATAATTAATTAGATACATTTCACACTTCTTTAAACAAACGCTTATTTTAATTAAGCAAGTTCCGAGTTTTGCCCGATATACAGTTCATTGAGTATAATTTATCTGCTGTTTCTCTTTTTGACATTTAACAGTTGACTGATTTACTCTATGTAAACTGTATAATTGGCTACCAATTGAAGCACAACATAAATGGATTTATGTCTTCAATCAAACGGCAAGTTTTTTTTAAAAAAAAAACAGTGTGGAGCGAGAAATCCAAACGAGGTCAACCGCAGTCATCCCACTAACAAAACACAATGATTTACGGAGCAATATTCGGAAGCGTTTCATCTTATAAAACAATTGTTATGATATATGAAATTAAACTTGATACTTCGGGACACATATGCAGCAAATATTAACAGCGAATACAAATGTCTACTTGCAGATTTAAATGGAAATCAGAGTACATGTATTTTTGGCAAGTTTTTTTCATAAAGTGTTCTGGTGAAATACGCGATTGTTTAAACATGTTTGTTTGACGAACATCACATAACGGAGAGAACAATGAAGTTCAATTGAGTCCGAACTATGTATTACAACATAAGCATGTTACATGCATTAATTGTTTGTACGAAATTTCAAGAGTGTTAAATATAACACTCTTGAAATTTCGTACAAAAAATAAACGCCGTTTTTGCCTTTACCTTCTTTTTCGGTTTAGATTGTTTCCAAGACTAGTAAAGTGTTATTGAAAAGATAGCAATAAGTATTAACTATTACTGTGCAATTCACATGCATTATATGCTAAATTATCATGTTATCATACATGAAAGATGATTATGACAAATAGAAACTCTAATGTATAGCATATTGCATTGCTGCATTTGCTTTTTGGATAAGATATTACATCTTTATCGGTCATTTGTATTCAATCTAGCCTGGCAACAACCACTTAGAACTACAAACTCAATAAAAGACCATCTTCAATTATTGTTTACACGTACAGGCCATTAAATGAACACTTAAAGCAAAGGCTGTTGCAAATATCTTTAATAGTCAATATGTAGTTCTACTAGTATTAAATTCGGCGCACGAAGAGTTTTAGATCATGTTCATCTTAATCTTGTTTTCATTTAATAACGAACTAATACAACCTTGTTAAGTCTCCACTCCTGACTTTGATCAATCAACCGCGGCCAAATAAATACGAGTCATTATGTTGTTATCCGTGAACTTCAAAGCAGCAAAACATATGTTAATAGTTTAAGGTGCGCATAAAGTGATGCGTATTTATATCAGGTATAAAGTACGTGACTCTTAATTAATACCGGCCGTACCCTGCACAATGTAATACACATCCTCTCAGATTAAGTTATGGTCAATATGGATTACTCCTACAAATTGAGATGTACTGAGAAAATGTTTGTTGGAATGAACCAGCTTAAAATACGTCACCAAGAGAAAAACAATTATTTCAATCCGTCATTTTTTATTACAGGCATGTAACAAGTGCCTATCCTAGAAAAACAGTTAAAATAAGTTAATAAAAGTCAACCAAAAATGACTAATTCAACATGATGTTAGCTTTAATTCCCAAATATATACTTATGAAACGCACATTCGTGCTTATACAGAGACACAAGTGTTTTGAGTAAAACATGCACTCAACAAGATAATCTACATCTCAATGCGACTCACTTTTGCTGAGTTAAGTGTTTGTTTATTGGCAATGTTTGTCGAACCTGTGTGGTCTGTATTTGCAACTTGCACGTATATTACTAGCAATGCGTTTCAAACTTTGCGTTTCATTATAAAGCAGATATATTAAAAGAAGATTTCATAAATTGTAAGTGATTTATAGAAATATTGCTTTCTTAATTATAGTTATTAACGGAGATTGCGCCAAGTGCTGGATTATATCCTGCACATGACAGTAAGTAGGCAGCAAGTTCGTGGATCTGGTGATTTTTCTTACAAAAGCACCGTGCAATTTATTAATCTCCGTTAACGTAGAAAGTATACCATCCAAGGGAATAGCTAAAGCTAATAATTGGCCGGGAATGACTAATGTTATCGAGTTGATAATAACCGGTTACTCATGAAAAACTATCACATCTTATATACTTATGTATTAATCCATATCATTTAAGAGGGTTTTCATTATGTCTTGCAGAGAAAGTGGTGTATCTTTGTAATTTAAAAAAATAAGATTATGCACTACATCGTTATTTACAATGTTTTTTATTTAAATTGTTCGTAGACTTTCCGTCGTGTTCATCATAGTTACCAAACAACGATTTACACTGCAATCAACACCTAGTTAAATGCAACGTCAATCTTCTAAATTTTCCGAATACGATTAACTTGAAAGTATGAAATATTTAATATGTTTATTTAAACAACAACCATATTCGATTGAACAAAATATGTCTGTTTACATTACTGTTATTTTTCTTTACAGACGAATATACTCTAGATAACTTAACTCACACGTTATTTTATTTTCGAATAAATACTTAAACACTTTGTTTTCGCAAAATACATTGCCTTTTCAGTGTTTCAGATGTTACAGACGCCTAATTGAACATTCTGTATCTTATTGATATTCCACTGCCGAATTAATATTTGAAATGAGATTGTTTTTGTAAATAGTGTAATCATTTAATTACATCTCAAATGCATTTGCCTAAAGTCGACTTTATCCATTCGTCTTAAATAACTGGAATATTAACTAAGAGAAAAAGCATTTAATTTAGGAACTCCATTGATGGCTGAAATAAAAATGACAGTTAATTGAAATGATAACCCTCTGTAGTTTAGGCGTTTGTTTAATGTATCGCTGCTATTAGTTGTAGAAATTGATGAAATTAAAAAACCAAAAAGGGTATTTTATATCTTTGAAATAACTATTTACTGAAAATCCTTACGGCTGCATATTATACAATAAACCATTGCCATTTGAGGATTGAGCATTGTTCTAACATCGCGTTTTAATATAAATGGATATTATTAAAATCAGCCGCCGAGAAATTAGTTTCTGATGAATTAGCTTAGGAAATTAATGTGTCTGTAGCATAAATGGGTTTGGGAGCTTTGTGTTGAATTATGTAATGCAGAACTAATAAGTTGCAATATCAATTACGTCGCCTCGTCAAAAAACAATGTGTATCTCAAACGTACCGATTTCAAGTCAAATAAAATGTTTGTGTTTATTTTTTAATATGTTTTTCATTTCGTTTATTTTATTTTAATTCTCTGATTTAAATATTGTTTCTTAAATGAACTTCGCTTTCGATGTATCTGTTTGTCTTTTTCCGATTTTTTTAACTTGAAGGTACCTTTCTTTTCGGTGCGTTGGTTTAGATTGTCTGTTGTTAATTTTGTTTCTTGCATTTAATTTCCCTTTCTGATTGCAATTTTCATGTACAGATACTCGATTCTTGCACCTCGGTCAACACATTTGACTAGTCAGTTGTTTCGTATTGCTTTGATAGTGTTGAAACAAATGGCTGTGCAGGCTCAACATTGAGACATATGCGTTTGTCATAATAATAAATTGCGTAAGAAGTATTAAACTATGTTCATTTTTTAAGTATCATTACCACGCCTTATAAGCTCATTGTGCAGTTTTCAATCGAACACTATATTATCTCCTTATATGAACAGTTTTTCAACCATTGACTATTTCCATTGACCAGTGCGTAGGGATAACTTAATTTGTGGGACACTTGTTTATGGCTTGAAGGTCAATCGAAGAAAATATGTTAAGAATGATATATGTGAGTGTCACGGGTTCTTAATGATTGCTTTTGTGCGATGCAAATGTTTGACAAGACAATTGACCTTTGGTCTTTCATGGTTTCGTTGCCAATCAAATAGGGCGAATTAGTTTTGGATATTGGCGATATCATACATTGTTCAGTCCATGATAAGAGACCAAATCATATCTTAGATACGAAATGCACAAAAACTTGAAGCTTATGCCATAATAAAGGCAATATCAAAACAAGTAAAATAAAAACATACAAACATATAATTTTCCCATTCAGTGCACAAATTATGTCTATAATAACATCGATAACAAATAAGAACTTATGTTTGTATATTTCATTGTTCACGTAGATATGTGATACGTCTTTCCAGCTGCTTACATGAATAAATTAAAATTAAAATTTGTTTATGTTTGTAATTTCTTATATACACATTAACCAGTGAAATGTGTTTATCAAATACAAAATAATGACATAATTAATTTCAATATTCACATGTCTTCAACCCAAACAACTATTTTCGCTCCAGAGTCTATCTAATACAGCTATCTAAAACAGACAAACATTTGTAATAAGATGATTTTTTTATATAGATTTTGTTAAATGTTGTACATTTTGTTTGTATTGCCATGTTTAAGAATATTTACGAAATCTTTCCGTTTATCTGTACTTTACAAAAAACGTATTTAATAGCCGTGATTTGTGATAAGTACAATCAACACTTTGAATAAACCTGTATAATCGTTAAGGGAAAATCCTTTAATCTTCCCTTTTCGATGCAATATTCTATTAAAACTGCTGCTGTTATCCGTTATCTTTTTTTACTTTTAATCCATACGCAAATAATATTAAACATATATTATTTTCAATCGCAAATTACACGCGTGCTTAGATATCGTGATTGTTAGATTAGCTTCGCGATTTCTCTGATAAGCAATTGACATTTCATCAATCATTTGTGTTGATTCATGACAGCATCTTTTTCTTTCTTCCCAGTCTGTCGTTCTGTATTATCATGTTGCATATAGATGTATTTGCCTGTGGAGGAAAATCACATTTTTACAAAGAAAAAACGTTAAGCTAACACATTATACGTTACATCGTAAAGCTTTTTGATGAGTGCTGATTTACCATAAGTTTACAGAACAATTTCAGAGACCTATTATTGACACGGTTCATTGTAAAAGTCGCAAGTGTAGGCTCGACATGATTTTATGAAAACAATGTTATTATGGCCTTCTAACTATTATCAGGGCGATGCAAATTTTACATTATCAATAGCAAAATACATTGCAATAAAATATTATGAAAAAGTTGCTGATTGAATTGTTCAATAAATTCACTGCATACAATTGACGTTAACATGTGTTTAGTGTATTTTCTTTATTTAAATGGTTGTTGCATACGTTGAATAGGATAAAACGACCGCTAAAGCCGAAGCGCATTTACGAACGCAATATTCTAAGGGATAGATCCAATACACCATATATTAAGCATTCGCTTATGTTCAATATTGATGATTGTTTTCAACTATCAATATATCATGTCATTCCCAGGTTTACAACACTTACTGCTTTGCATTGAACGTTTCAAGTCGGTAAAAATGCTAAAATCATTTTGTGTAAAGTGTTGTAGTGTAAGTATTGTCCTGTATTGGGTTCTACCTTAACTAAAATATGAGGAAAAATAATGTTTACTCTCCTGACCATATAAGTGAAGATTCATTGTTCGTGTTAAAAACTAAAATAAATGGTTTCATTTCTAATAAAAGAGCTTTTAATGCAAGATAAATCAACATTGTATTTAACTGGAACATGCTTGTGTCTACGAGTCCTTGCAAAATATATCTTTACGAAAGCAAAGGAAGTTTACGTAACCACGGCTGCTTTTATCGTACGGTTATTGATTATATCGCATATCAGATGAACTGAGTTTTTGGTTCAAGTTTTAACAAATGACTAACCATTATACCATATTGGACTTAATCGTGCATATTTATCTGTCAAATACGTCCATAGACCTTAACAACTCGTCATTTTTACCATGACATTTTGTAAATTTTACACAAAAGCTCGTGTATCAATGTACATGTATACCGGTTGCCAGCCATCGAGTTTACCTCCACATGTATTTGATTTGATACGCCTCGAACAAACACGTTTATAGATTTTTTGTTTTATAATTATGGCTTTTTAAAATAGCCCGAGTCCAGTTAATCATGATATTGTACATTTCTAATACTTTGTTGTGTTTGACAACGTTTTCTAATTTGATCCAAACGTTTTGATCGAAACTATTGCCTCTAATTGCAGTCATAAACAACCTTTAGTTATGCTTCAATTTGTAGTAAAAAATAATCGATACATATATAAGGAACATATTTTCCAGTTACATAACAACACGAGAAAAAAACACGTGTATTTTGGTTCAAAGCATATTCATAAATTGATGAAGAACACTTTCAATTGTTAGACAACTGGAATAGCTTTCATTACAATAATAATGCTCTTCATAACGTTTACTGTTAAACTAGCGTTATTGTTTTAATTGAACCACGTCTTCTGCATCCTGAGGGTTTCAAACCAAAATGTTCGTAAGTGCATCCATTCATTTTGACAAATCGATGAATACGCAGCCTTGCATTCGACACAATAATTGACATATTTTCTGTACCGTGAAATTGGATTCAGCCGCGAAATAAAAAAAATAATAAAAACTGTAATCATGTTGTGTGATATTGTGTTTTTCATGGTCGCTAATCTTTGAGTGGAAGCTCAGAATGTCAGAAATATTTCTTTCAGTGAAAAAATTCAAAATGGTACAATAAAACTTTTTTGCAGTGTTGACAAACACTTTCTCGCCTCACCGCATCTTCTAAATTAAAGGTGCGTTAGACTTCCTTCTGACATAAATCTAATGACGTGAACAATGAATTTTTAATAAGTACTCGGACATAAGAAGTATTTGTATAAGGATCGTATATAAAACTAAATACATTGGATAACTCTCTTTTGCACGAACAGACGTTGTATGTTTGTTATTGAATAAAAAAAATGTTTGAACTTGGGGGATATATTTAAATGAATGTATATATTTATGGAAAATACCGTCGTTATGACATTGAAGTCATTTATGTATTATTTTATACATATTGGTTACAATTAAAGTACTTTGTAATCTTACATCTCAAACGATAAAATACTATGTTATATACGTCTTTAATTAATTATCCCGAATTATTACCAAAATATCAATCTAAAAACCTCGTTCCAGAACCATAAAAGTTTTATGTGTAGTCAGGTTCAACAAAGGACATTATTTCCGTCAATTTCAATGTTCATCTTCGGTGAACACATATCTGTGTGGTAGCGGTGTTTTGGGTTCGGCTGCATAATAGGCCAATGTAACGCTATACGAACAGTGCTAAGTCCTTACGGAAACATTGATAATAAGATGAAGAAAGATAGTTTTATTTGTGTATACGTGTCAAGCAATTTACAATTCAATATAATAAATGCAATAAATAGCGTAAAGATTTCATTATTATCATCTTCAGAAACATATGCATTACGGGCATACTAAATACAAATACTACGATATTAACTTAACATTCTAACTTTAAATGTGAATGGTGAAATTTATCACAGATCTAAATAAGATTACGACATGATGTATACACAGGATAACCCGTAAAGCCTACACATGTTAACACGATTCAGCTTATTTACAACGGGGTCCCTGGATTTATTCCTACAGATCTTATAAGTGACTATAAATATATAGTGTTTTCAGTTCTTAATATAGAATCGACTTGATCCTACAAATTATGTCTTCAACATATACGTTAATCTTTCAAAAGTTCACACGCTGTAAATTGTGTATTTGGAAACAATGAATATGGTTAACATGCAGGGGTAACTAGATGGATCCTTAATTTTAACCGATGAATCGACTGTGTATATATTTGTACAGACCTTATTGTGTCTGATATTTAAACTACGGATGCCAGGGTTTGGTGACTACCAGATTCTGCTACTTTTATTATTGACAGTGATATAATAAGCCGATCAGTGTACATGAATGAAAATCTGAGCCAACTATTTTGTATTGGTTGTTATTGAAAAATATTGAAGAGGCAAGTACGCTTAAATGCTACGCCGTTGATTATAATACGTATTTGTTATAATAACAATAAATAATTAAGATTACTGATATTGTAAAGAGGATATTATGTAAAATGCCCGTTAAATATGCACAATATAGAATAGAAGACATTTCCCGTAATTTATTGCACACTCAATTAATATCAATACAGGATATTCCACATATTATATCATTTGCAACCTTATCAAAAATCAGACGTGTGCTGATATATCATAATTGGTAGATCAGCGTGTGTTCGTTTTTTTTTTCTTCTACGAATCAATGGACATATCACATATTATCAGTGTGTGGGGTAGATTGATAACCGTATCGTTGTCTTTCNTATATGAAAGCAAAGAATAACCAACTAAAAATTACCATTTGTACTAAATTATACGCACGCACAAATACTATTTTCCATGTGATTTCAATTTATACATTTATAATTGTTTTTGTACTTTCGCTGTCAAAATAACCTTATTTATAAAGACAACACAGGATAGTGTGAGCTATTTGTTTCAAATGTCCACATTTATTTGTATGGTATATAGGTTTCGTGTTCATATTGACTTAAAACGCAATATACTGTTTTGTATTACTGTCTGTCTTGTTGATAATTGGACTCTCATGTTTGTACACTAAAACTTACAGTTATACTGATGCCAATGAAATAACAGATCGTATGTTTGTTCGGTAAGTAACATTGGGAACGGTACATTTCCTATAAGCATAGCTCTTGTTAGATATAGGAACACTACTATTGTATAAACAAGATGAAAATGAATTTCATGTTACCATCAGCTAGCCCTTTATTTAAGGTATAAATTGACCATTTGTGTACACTCTACGTGATAATACATACGACAAAACACAAATCATACACACTAATCAAAATAAGTGGTAAACGTGTTGGAAGATTCAGTGCAAAGCAATGCGAGCGGAGTGGTGATACTTTAAACCGTTTAAAATATCACCGAATCTCGAACATTTTCCAGAATTGTATACTAAGCCTAGATTGGCGCTGTGGGAACTAGGAAGAAAAAGAACTGTCAGCCAATATGATTTCGAAAATATAGAATCTAATGCACTACCACATGTGTATATGGTAACATTATTACGAGCATAAACACAATATACGTGTTTCCTTTTTGCAATATCAAAAACGTTCTATGACAATACCGAAATATCACGCAATGCCAGAAGACAACACTTTGTTCAGATATGGTGCTTGCAGATAAAATTTGATCCACTAATACTCAATGATTGCATTCGCCTCATATCTTCGGCATCCAGCTTGCGATTGGAGATAAACCCAATAACAGTGTGCAGAAATAACAAGTTTCAACAGAACTGCGCGTGTTTGGCGATGTACGTGTGCTTGCAGCACAAAATGCATTGAAACGGATTAAAAATGGAACTTATAGGAATGTGACATAAATTAACATAGAACAACTCTATATAGTTTCAGTTATTCCCAATGGAAAAGCTTTTTAATGACGTCTGTCTTACTTTTCAAACTGAACTTTTACTTAAAACCCGGTCAGAAAATATTCCGAATAACAACACAATAATGAATAAGATACATCTCACACTTCTTTAAACAAACGCTTATTTTAATTAAGCAAGTTCCGAGTTTTGCCCGTGTACATTTCATAAGTATAATTTATCTGCGGTTTCTCTTTTTAACATTTAACAGTTGACTGATTTACTCTATGTAACCTGTATAATTGGCTACCAAATGAAGCACACCATAAATGGATTTATGTCTTCAATCAAACGGCAAGGGTTTTTAATAAAACAGTGTGGAGCGAGAAATCAAAACGATGTCAACCGCAGTCAACCCACTAACAAAACACAATAATTTACGGAGCAATATTCGGAAGCGTTTCATCTTATAAAACATTTTTTATGATATACGAAATGAAACTTAATACTTCGGGACACATATGCAGCAAATATAAACTGCGAATACAAATGTCTACTTGCAGATTAAAATGGAAATCAGAGTACATGTATTTTTGGCAAGTTTTTTTTCATAAAGTGTTCTGGTGAAATACGCGATTGTTTAAACATGTTTGTTTGACGAACATCACATAACGGAGAGAACAATGAAGTTAAATTGCGTCCGAACTATGTATTACAACATAAGCATGTTACATGGTTTAATTGTTTGAACGAAATGATAGCAATAATTATTAACTATTACTGTGCAATTCACATGCATTTTATGCTGAATTATCATGTTATCATACATAAAAGATGATTATGACAAAAAGAAACTCTTATGTATAGTATATTGCATTGCTGCATTGGCTTTTTGGATAATATATTACAGCTTTATCGGTCATTTGTATTCAATCTAGCCTGGCAACAACCACTTAGAACTACAAACTTAATAAAAGACCATCTTCAATTATTGTTTACACGTACAGGCCATTAAATGAAAACTTAAAGCAAAGGCTGTTGCAAATATCTTTTATAGTCAATATGTAGTTCTACTAGTATTAAATTCGGCGTACGAAGAGTTTTAGGTCATGTTCATCTTAATCTTGTTTTCATTTTATTACGAACTAATACAACCTTGTTAAGTCTCCACTCCTGACTTTGATCAATCAACCGCGGCCAAATACATACGAGTCATAAGGTTGTTATCCGTGAACTTCAAAGCAGCAAAACATATGTTAGTAGTTTAAGGTGCGCATAAAGTGATGCGTATTTATATCGTATAGGAATAAAGTATGTGACTCTTAATTAATACTGGCGGTACCCTGCACAATGTTATACACATCCTCTCAGATTAAGTTATGGTCAATATGGATTACTCCTACAAATTGAGATGTTATGAGAAAATGTTTGTTGGAATAAACCAGCTTAAAATACGTCACCAAGAGAAAAACAATTATTTCAATCCGTCATTTTTGTATTAAAGGCTTGTAACAAGTGCCTATCCTAGAAAAACAGTTGAAATAAGTTAATAAAAGTCAACAAAAAATGACTAATTCAACATGATGTTAGTTTAAATTCCCAAATATATACTTATAAAACGCATTTTGCTTATACGTGCTTATACAGAGACACAAGTGTTTTGAGTAAAACATGCACTTAACAAGATAATCTACATCTCAATGCGACTCACTATTGCTGAGTTAAGTGTTTGTGTATTGGCAATGTTTGTCGAGTCTGTTTCGTCTGTATTTGCAACTTGCACGTATATTACTAGCAATGCGTTTCACACTTTGCGTTTCATTATAAAGAAGATATATTAAAAGAAGATTTCATAAATTGTAAGTGATTTATAGAAACATTGCTTTCTTAATTATAGTTATTAACGGAGATTGCGCCAAGTGCTGGAGAATATCCAGCACATGACAGTAAGTATCCAGCAAGTTCCTGGATCGGGTCATTTCTCTTACAAAAGCACCGTGCAATTTATTAATCTCCGTTAACGTAGAAAGTATAACATCCAAGGGAATAGCTTAAGCTTATACTTGGCCGGGAATGACTAATGTTATCGAGTTGATAATAACCGGTTACACATGATAAACTATCACATCTTATATACTTATGTATTAATCCATATTATTTAAGAGGGTTTTCTTTAAGTCTTGCAGAGAAAGTGGTGTATCATTGTACTTTAAAAAATAAGTTCATGCACTACATCGTTATTTAGAATGTTTATTATTTAAATTGTTCGTAGACTATCCGTCGTGTTCATCATGATAGTTACCAAACAACGATTTACACTGCAATCAAAACCTAGTTAAATGCAACGTCAATCATCTAAATTTTCCGAAAACGATTAACTTGAAAGTATGTAAACGTACAATGTCCCATAAACAAAATTGATTTATTTATTAAAATATGAATATTTAATATTTTTATTTAAACAACAACCATATTCGTTTGAACAAAATATGTCTGTTTAAATTACTGTTATGTTTCTTTACAGACGAATATACTCTAGATAACTTAACTCACACGTTATTTAATTTTCGAATAAATACTTACACACTTTGTTTTCGTAAAATACATTGCCTTTTCATTGTTTCAGATGTTAAAGAGGCCTAATTGAACATTCTGTATCTCATTGATATTCCACTGCCGAATTAATATTTGAAATGAGATTATTTTTTTATTTTATTTTTAAATAGTGTAATCATGTAATTACATCTCAAATGCATTTGCCTGAAGTCGACTTTATCCATTCGTCTTAAATAACTGGAATATTAACTTAGAGAAGAAGCATTTAAGTTAGGAACTCCATCGATGGCTGAAATAAAAATGACAGTTAATTGAAATGATAACCCTCTGTAGTTTAGTCGTTTGTTTAATGTATCGCTGATATTAGTTATACAAATTGATGAAATTACAAAACCAAAAAGGGTATTTTATATCTTTGAAATAACTATTTGCTGAAAATCCTCACGGCTGCATATTATACAATAAACCATTGCCATTTGAGGATTGAGCATTGTTCTTACATCGCGTTTTAATATATATGGATATTATTAAAATCAGCCGCCGAGAAATTAGTTTCTGATGAATTAGCTTAGGAAATTAATGTGTCTGTAGCATAAATGGGTTTGGGAGCTTTGTGTTGAATTATGTAATGCAGAACTTATAAGTTGCAATATCAATTACGTCGCCTCGTCAAAAACAATTTGTATCTCAAACGTACCGAGTTCAAGTCAAATCAAATGTTTGTGTTTATTTTTTAATATTGTTTTCATTTCGGTTATTTCATTTTAATTCTCTGATTTTAATATTGTTTCTTAAATGAACTTCGCCTTCGATGTATCTGTTTTATTTTTTCCGATTTTTTTTTTTTATCTTTAAGGTACCTTTCTTTTCGGTGCGTTAGTTTAGATTGTCTGTTGTTAATTTTGTTTCTTGCATTTAATTTCCCTTTCTGATTGCACTTTTCATGTAAAGATACTCGATTCTTGCACCTCGGTCAACAAATTTGACTAGTTTGTTGTTTCGTATTGCTTTGATAGTGTTGAAACAAATGGCTGTGAAGGCTCAACATTGAGACATATGCGTTTGTCATAATAATAAATTGCGTAAGAAGTATTAAACTATGTTCATTTTTTTTAAGTATCATTACCACGCCTTATAAGCTCATTGTGCAGTTTTCAATCGAACACTATATTATCTCCTTATATGAACAGTTTTTCAACCATTGACTATTTCCATTGACCAGTGCGTAGGGATAACTTTATCTTTGGGACACTTGTTTATGGCTTGAAGGTCAATCGAAAAAATATGTTAAGACTGATATATGTGAGTGTCACGGGTTCTTAATGATTGCTTAATGATGCAAACGTTTGACAAGACAATTGACCTTTGGCATTTTATGGTTTCGTTGCCAATTAGTTTTGGATATTGGCAACATCATACATTGTTCAGTCCATGATAAGAGACCAAATGATATCTTAGATACGAAATGCACAAAAACTTGAAGCTTATGCCATAATAAAGGCAATATCAAAACAAGTAAAATAAAAACATACAAACATATATTTTCCCATTCAGTGCACAAATTTTGTCTATAATAACATCGATAACAAACATGTTTGTATATTTCATTGTTCACATAGATATGTGATACGTCAGTTGCTTACATGAATAAATTAAAACTAAAATTTGTTTATGTTTGTAATTTCTTATATACACATTAACCAGTGAAATGTGTTTATTAAATACAAAATAATGACATAATTACTTTCGATATTCACATGTCTTCAACCCAAACAACTATTTTTGCTACAGAGTCTTCACCAGCTATCTAATACAGACAAACATTTGTAATAAGATGATTGTTTTTATATAGATTTTGTTAAATGTTTTACATTTAGTTTGTATTGCTATGTTTAATAATATTTACGAAATCTTCCAAAGTGTGGCCTTGTCTTTCCGTTTATCCGTACTTTACAAACAACGTATTTAATAGCAGTGATTTGTGATACAGTCCGTACAATCAACACTCAGCATAAACCTGTATAATCGTTAAGGGGAAATCCTTTAATCTTCCGTTTTCGATGCAATATTTCTATTAAAACTGCTGTTGTTATCCGTTATCTTTTTTTACTTTTAAACCATATGCTTAAATAATATTAAACATATATTATTTTCAATCGCAAATCACACGCGTGCTTAGATATCGTGATTGGTAGATTAGCTTCGCGATTTGTCTGATAAGCAATTGACATTGCATCAACCATTAGTGTTGATTCATGACAGCATCTTTTTCTTTCTTCCCAGTATGTCGTTCTGTATTATCATGTGGCATGTAGATTATTTGCCTGTGGAGGAAAATCACATTTTTACAAAGAAAAAACGTAAAGCTAACACATTATACGTTACATTGTAAAGCTTTTTGATGAGTGCTGATTTACCATAAGTTTACAGAACAATTTCAGAGACCTATTATTGACACGGTTCATTGTTAAAGTTGCAAGTGTAGGCTCGACATGATTTTATGAAAACAATGTTATTATGGCCTTCTAACTATTATCAGGGCGATGCAAATTTTACATTATCAATAGCAAAATACATTGCAATAAAATATTATGAAAAAGTTGCTGATTGAATTGTTCAATAAATTCACTGCATACAATTGACGTTAACATGTGTTTAGTGTATTTTCTTTATTTAAATGGTTGTTGCATACGTTGAATAGGATAAAACGACCGCTAAAGCCGAAGCGCATTTACGAACGCAATATTCTAAGGGATAGATCCAATACACCATATATTAAGCATTCGCTTATGTTCAATATTGATGATTGTTTTCAACTATCAATATATCATGTCATTCCCAGGTTTACAACACTTACTGCTTTGCATTGAACGTTTCAAGTCGGTAAAAATGCTAAAATCATTTTGTGTAAAGTGTTGTAGTGTAAGTATTGTCCTGTATTGGGTTCTACCTTAACTAAAATATGAGGAAAAATAATGTTTACTCTCCTGACCATATAAGTGAAGATTCATTGTTCGTGTTAAAAACTAAAATAAATGGTTTCATTTCTAATAAAAGAGCTTTTAATGCAAGATAAATCAACATTGTATTTAACTGGAACATGCTTGTGTCTACGAGTCCTTGCAAAATATATCTTTACGAAAGCAAAGGAAGTTTACGTAACCACGGCTGCTTTTATCGTACGGTTATTGATTATATCGCATATCAGATGAACTGAGTTTTTGGTTCAAGTTTTAACAAATGACTAACCATTATACCATATTGGACTTAATCGTGCATATTTATCTGTCAAATACGTCCATAGACCTTAACAACTCGTCATTTTTACCATGACATTTTGTAAATTTTACACAAAAGCTCGTGTATCAATGTACATGTATACCGGTTGCCAGCCATCGAGTTTACCTCCACATGTATTTGATTTGATACGCCTCGAACAAACACGTTTATAGATTTTTTGTTTTATAATTATGGCTTTTTAAAATAGCCCGAGTCCAGTTAATCATGATATTGTACATTTCTAATACTTTGTTGTGTTTGACAACGTTTTCTAATTTGATCCAAACGTTTTGATCGAAACTATTGCCTCTAATTGCAGTCATAAACAACCTTTAGTTATGCTTCAATTTGTAGTAAAAAATAATCGATACATATATAAGGAACATATTTTCCAGTTACATAACAACACGAGAAAAAAACACGTGTATTTTGGTTCAAAGCATATTCATAAATTGATGAAGAACACTTTCAATTGTTAGACAACTGGAATAGCTTTCATTACAATAATAATGCTCTTCATAACGTTTACTGTTAAACTAGCGTTATTGTTTTAATTGAACCACGTCTTCTGCATCCTGAGGGTTTCAAACCAAAATGTTCGTAAGTGCATCCATTCATTTTGACAAATCGATGAATACGCAGCCTTGCATTCGACACAATAATTGACATATTTTCTGTACCGTGAAATTGGATTCAGCCGCGAAATAAAAAAAATAATAAAAACTGTAATCATGTTGTGTGATATTGTGTTTTTCATGGTCGCTAATCTTTGAGTGGAAGCTCAGAATGTCAGAAATATTTCTTTCAGTGAAAAAATTCAAAATGGTACAATAAAACTTTTTTGCAGTGTTGACAAACACTTTCTCGCCTCACCGCATCTTCTAAATTAAAGGTGCGTTAGACTTCCTTCTGACATAAATCTAATGACGTGAACAATGAATTTTTAATAAGTACTCGGACATAAGAAGTATTTGTATAAGGATCGTATATAAAACTAAATACATTGGATAACTCTCTTTTGCACGAACAGACGTTGTATGTTTGTTATTGAATAAAAAAAATGTTTGAACTTGGGGGATATATTTAAATGAATGTATATATTTATGGAAAATACCGTCGTTATGACATTGAAGTCATTTATGTATTATTTTATACATATTGGTTACAATTAAAGTACTTTGTAATCTTACATCTCAAACGATAAAATACTATGTTATATACGTCTTTAATTAATTATCCCGAATTATTACCAAAATATCAATCTAAAAACCTCGTTCCAGAACCATAAAAGTTTTATGTGTAGTCAGGTTCAACAAAGGACATTATTTCCGTCAATTTCAATGTTCATCTTCGGTGAACACATATCTGTGTGGTAGCGGTGTTTTGGGTTCGGCTGCATAATAGGCCAATGTAACGCTATACGAACAGTGCTAAGTCCTTACGGAAACATTGATAATAAGATGAAGAAAGATAGTTTTATTTGTGTATACGTGTCAAGCAATTTACAATTCAATATAATAAATGCAATAAATAGCGTAAAGATTTCATTATTATCATCTTCAGAAACATATGCATTACGGGCATACTAAATACAAATACTACGATATTAACTTAACATTCTAACTTTAAATGTGAATGGTGAAATTTATCACAGATCTAAATAAGATTACGACATGATGTATACACAGGATAACCCGTAAAGCCTACACATGTTAACACGATTCAGCTTATTTACAACGGGGTCCCTGGATTTATTCCTACAGATCTTATAAGTGACTATAAATATATAGTGTTTTCAGTTCTTAATATAGAATCGACTTGATCCTACAAATTATGTCTTCAACATATACGTTAATCTTTCAAAAGTTCACACGCTGTAAATTGTGTATTTGGAAACAATGAATATGGTTAACATGCAGGGGTAACTAGATGGATCCTTAATTTTAACCGATGAATCGACTGTGTATATATTTGTACAGACCTTATTGTGTCTGATATTTAAACTACGGATGCCAGGGTTTGGTGACTACCAGATTCTGCTACTTTTATTATTGACAGTGATATAATAAGCCGATCAGTGTACATGAATGAAAATCTGAGCCAACTATTTTGTATTGGTTGTTATTGAAAAATATTGAAGAGGCAAGTACGCTTAAATGCTACGCCGTTGATTATAATACGTATTTGTTATAATAACAATAAATAATTAAGATTACTGATATTGTAAAGAGGATATTATGTAAAATGCCCGTTAAATATGCACAATATAGAATAGAAGACATTTCCCGTAATTTATTGCACACTCAATTAATATCAATACAGGATATTCCACATATTATATCATTTGCAACCTTATCAAAAATCAGACGTGTGCTGATATATCATAATTGGTAGATCAGCGTGTGTTCGTGTTTTTTTTCTTCTACGAATCAATGGACATATCACATATTATCAGTGTGTGGGGTAGATTGATAACCGTATCGTTGTCTTTCTCTGATTCATTTACAGTTTTGGATATAGATGCGTTTGTCCCTTGACAAATATCACATTTTAAGATTGTATATGCGGTCTTCATTGTTATCGTGTACATTACAATGCGTGGCGTTTGTGTAGATTAATAATTTAAGTCTCTTATGCGAAGCACCATTATTTGCATATGATAAAGCTTTACAAATGTAAAATATTCAGATTATTTTAGTTCATTGATCATTCTGTAAAACAAAACGGTTATCAGTTGCAGTATTAAATGAAACGTTTGATTTTATTTTTATGTCATTATTGGTGCGTAAATGTCAAAGTTGAACATCAAGTAACTAGTCCTACTTAAAATGCAGATAAAATGTATTATTCTAACTATATGTAGCTCATATCGAAGAATGTGATAACATTTGTATAGCCATGTAAATCATAACTAATTAGTAATTGCTTATGAAAAGTATATAGGTTTAACGATTATTACATTTACATCAGCGTTATATCGAATATTTAAATTGCAGAGTATCGATGTGTCAAGGAAAATAATAACCAACTAAAAATTGCTAATGTCCTCAAGTACAGGCTCACAAAAATTTCATTTTCCAGGTGATTTAAATAACACTGTATTCATTTATAGTTGTGTTTGTACTTGCGCTTTCAAACTAACGTCACTTATAAAGACAACACAGGATTATGTGAGCTACTTTTTTAAGTGAGCGTACACATGTATAGTCATGTTATATATGTTTCATTTTCATATAGACTTTAAACGCCATATGATATTTTGTAGTACTGTATGTCGTGTTGATAATTGCACTCTCATGTATGTATACTAAAACGTAATACGTATGCCAACGGACTAACATATCGTATTAGTTTTGCTTCTCAATCAAAACATGTTTGTATGGTAAATAAATTGGAGAAAAGTACGTTCCTTTAAAGCCAAGTGTGACATAGAACAAAATCACAAACAATCTAAAAACAAAATTCATGTTGTCATCAGCTAGTCATTTAAATTAGGTATAAAGCGTCAATTTTCTTCCACTATACATGACAAGACAATACAAACAACAAATTACTAATCATTAACACTAATTTAAATGATGTATCACCACTTTGAAAGATTCAGTGCAAAGACTTGCGAGTTCTGTCCTAAACCGGGTTAAAAGATCGCCGAATCTCGAACATTTTTCCAGAATTCGATACTAAGCCTAGATTTGCGTTGTGGGAACTCGGCAGACAAATAATAATCTGCCAATATCATGGGGCACATTTATAAATTAATGTACGAACATACTTCTAACATTACCACACCGAAATATCTCGCAATCTAAGAAGAAACCACTTTGTCCAGATATGGAGGATGCATATAACAATTGATCCAATAATAAAAATCTACCCCCGTATTCGTCTCTTATCTTCGGCATTCAGCTTGAACCCCATGATAATGTGCAGAAATAACAAAACAACAAAATTGCGCGGATTTGTCGTTTTACTTGTGCATGATGCACAGTGCACGGCCACACATTTAGAATGGAACTTATCAGAATATGAACTAAATACTGCGATACAAATTTTGAGGAAAATATAAACCTCGAAAAAAAAATTCCTCTTGCAGTTTACATGGAAATCAGAGTACATGTATTTTTGTCGAATTATTTTCATAAAGTGTTCTGATGAAATACGCGATTGTTTAAACATGTGTGCTCGACGAATATGACATAAAAGTAGAAATAATGACGTGCACTTGCGTCTGAACTATGAATTACGCCAGAAAAAACAATGCACCAGGTTTGACACTGTTAACATTTTGTACAAAACATAAAAAAAACAACAGTTATTTCCCTAATCTTCTTTTTACGAATTAGATTTTTTCCAAGACAAGTGTTATTGTAAAGATACCATTTAAAGTGACAGTTCGCGGAATAAATCGTTGTTTTGCATATGAACACGTTTTTCATCGTTAAGGAAAATCTTTGTAATACATTTTAATAAAAATTGCAATTAAGTACAGAAATGCCAAATTCATAGAACTTGTTTTGAAATATTTGTACATGATGTACATTTTGGTGCATTTGTCTAACACAACGAGTGTTTATATGTAAATTTCTTCCCAACGTGGGCCTCGACCAATTACCAATAATAAACTGTGGTAGCGGTCGTGTCCAATAATTAAAGTACATGCAAACACCAGGGCGAGAACACAAATAGCGTTTGACGTATTTTCTCGCGCACACTTAAATTGTCACTGGAATAACCTTTTTAATATATTAAAACCCGGATACTTTATTGATCGTTCAAAAATATGCGAACTATGACCTTATCATAAATTATGCATTAACAAATCTCTTAGGTTGAGCCGTATTTACATGTACGACTGACTGCATTTTTGAACAAATACACGACCATAAATACAGCCATTATACACATATAATTTTTGTTTTTTAATTTAATTATTACATAAATACTCTTTGTAACATATCGACCAGATCATTTTCAGAACTGAACTCCAGATGCATTCGTTGACTCACCTCGATCAATACCGCTATCTTGCGTCTAAATAGGATGAGTAAATCCGAGTTAAATATATCCCCATTTGCATCAAAACATTTCCAAAATATATTTGTCGCCTCCAGCTCAAGCATCTCAAGCTCCATCCTTTTCTTGCTGAACCACAGCATCGGCTCTGGCGACGCGACAATGACTTTTCATATCTTTTCCAGCATCANACATAAAAGTAGAAATAATGACGTGCACTTGCGTCTGAACTATGAATTACGCCAGAAAAAACAATGCACCAGGTTTGACACTGTTAACATTTTGTACAAAACATAAAAAAAAAAACAGTTATTTCCCTAATCTTCTTTTTACGAATTAGATTTTTTCCAAGACAAGTGTTATTGTAAAGATACCATTTAAAGTGACAGTTCGCGGAATAAATCGTTGTTTTGCATATGAACACGTTTTTCATCGTTAAGGAAAATCTTTGTAATACATTTTAATAAAAATTGCAATTAAGTACAGAAATGCCAAATTCATAGAACTTGTTTTGAAATATTTGTACATGATGTACATTTTGGTGCATTTGTCTAACACAACGAGTGTTTATATGTAAATTTCTTCCCAACGTGGGCCTCGACCAATTACCAATAATAAACTGTGGTAGCGGTCGTGTCCAATAATTAAAGTACATGCAAACACCAGGGCGAGAACACAAATAGCGTTTGACGTATTTTCTCGCGCACACTTAAATTGTCACTGGAATAACCTTTTTAATATATTAAAACCCGGATACTTTATTGATCGTTCAAAAATATGCGAACTATGACCTTATCATAAATTATGCATTAACAAATCTCTTAGGTTGAGCCGTATTTACATGTACGACTGACTGCATTTTTGAACAAATACACGACCATAAATACAGCCATTATACACATATAATTTTTGTTTTTTAATTTAATTATTACATAAATACTCTTTGTAACATATCGACCAGATCATTTTCAGAACTGAACTCCAGATGCATTCGTTGACTCACCTCGATCAATACCGCTATCTTGCGTCTAAATAGGATGAGTAAATCCGAGTTAAATATATCCCCATTTGCATCAAAACATTTCCAAAATATATTTGTCGCCTCCAGCTCAAGCATCTCAAGCTCCATCCTTTTCTTGCTGAACCACAGCATCGGCTCTGGCGACGCGACAATGACTTTTCATATCTTTTCCAGCATCAGTATTACTCTGGGACCTTCTTCTAGCATGTCCGTTATATCTGCTAACCATTTACGCTGCATCGAATCCTCCAAACCACAGGCTGCCATTAAATTCCTATCTGGAATCATATAGTAGCGTAGGTGTGTTTTCTCAATAGCAGCCCTAAGCTCTCTCAATCCGTCATGCAGCCAGTGAAGCAAACTGCTTGGATGAAACTCCGTCTGTGGGGTGTTTTCCGCTTGCCATAATATGATGTTTTGCAACACGTATGATGTTATTTCTTTATTATTTAGTTTCATGATATCTTTGAGATCATTTTAAGAATGACATAGACTTTTGCTTGCGTGTCATTAAGTTTGTTTACAAGTTCTGTCTCACCGGTGTTAAAGCAAATCCTCCATTCCATGTGCGTGTATTCACTTCCCTTTAATACTACCGGGGTTAGATAGGCTTCTAACGATACGAATTTCTGAACTATAACTGGTGATGGCCAATGACGGGGTCTGTCAGCCCATCTCTTCAGGATGCTAGGGCAGTGACAACGTACTGCGGAAACTCTGTCTGCATGAAGTACACCTTGACATACCGTTGGTAACGAGGGTCCCGCTCGTTCACAAAACACATGTCATGGATTTGCGACTGCATGTGCCAAAAATTCATCTAGGAATAAACCACTACCCAATAGAGCGTCTCCGTATCCATCAGCAAACAGAGCATTTCGAATTGAATTCCAACGTAAATGCGCTGGTCTCTCTTGTATCAGTCTGCAGTGGCCTGGATATGCACGTGTATCCATCCTAAACACATCTATGTCATCTGGTATGGTATGAATATTGATACCAGCTTCCACACAGAGGATATATTTTTATCACATATAATAAGTCATGATCGCTTTCTAAATTGCAAGTAAGCCCCTCTGCCTTGCTGCCAGCTGTAATTTTTGTTAAAGACGCTGAGAGACTTTTTCCAGTCTATCCAGCTCACTGTACTTCTTAACTCGCCAGCGTCTCATCTCCTCGCCGTATCCCAGCCGGGTCTTTATATCACAGACCTGCATAGACACACGTTCCACATAATTCTGAAAACAGAATAGCACGATCTTCAAGTCAATTTAACCTGAGGAATTTTATTTTATTTGAACTAAAAGTACATGAACAACCACACATTTCTGATTGTGGTTAAAAACTAGTTTCAGATCAATTTTAGTTTGGTTAATTTATACATGAAGTATTATGCATATTGCTTTATGGTTTAACTGTATGTTGAGTATTCAATCATATGATACATAGTACATATTACAAGTACAAACCAATGCATGACTCCTTTTTTAATAATGTTTGTCGTATTTGTTGATCATTTTGTGTATTTAAGTACACGTTTGAACATTAAGTTTCATAAATAGTTTGATAAGTTGTGTTAAAAGACTAGCAAACACACCGTTGTATTATTGCTGCTGCTAATAGTACATATATTAACATTTTATTCAATTACATTTTAAATATACTAATAAAAGTGAAAATAATATGTTTAACTCTACAGTGTTTTTTGTTCAACCTTCTTGTAATCAAGCCGTTTCTTTTTAACTTAAAACTATTCTGTTTTGCAACGTGACATTATATGTGTGCTTCAGTCTCTGTCTCATACCTGAGAGTATGGGAACGTTTTCAACCTCTGACTAACACAATAATGACAACTATACACGATGCTGCGTCTGGGCACGCTATCTGTCCTTGACTTGCCTGAAAGTTACAACTGTACACATGGCTATGTTTTGGAACGCCCTTAGTCGTTTACTTACCTGAGAGTTACTTCTATACAGGCTGCTACTTCTGGAAACGTTCTCGGTCTCCGACATACCTGAGAGGGACAACTTTACAGACTGATGTATTTAGGAACAATCTGAATCTTCGACTTTCATGAGAGTGACGACTGTACAGACTGCTGTGTTCGGGAACGCTTTCAATCTCTGACCAACATGAGAGTGACGACTGTACAGATAACTGTGTATGAATTATGTCAGTCTCTTACTTACCTGAGAGTGACGACCTTATATGCTGCTGTATTTAGAGGAGTGACCACTGTGACTGTCTGGGAACGCTTTCAGTCTCTTCCTTACCTGAGGAACTTCTGTGTCTTCAATCTCTTCCAGTCTCTGACATACCTGAAAGTGGCGACTGTACAGGCTGCTGTGTCTGGAAACGCATCCAGTCTCTGACTTACCCGTGAATAACGACTTTACAGGCTGATGTATCTGACAACTTCCAGTCTGTGAATTACCCAAAAGTGACAAATGGGTACGCTGCTGTGTCTGGGAACGCATCCAGTCTCTGACTTACCCGAAAATTATGACTTTACAGGCTGATTTATCTGAACAGTCTCTGAATTATTTAAACGTGACAACTGAACAGGCTGCTGTGTCTGGGAATACATTCAGTCTCTGACTTCCCGAGAATTATGACTTTACAACCTTATAAATTTGAACATTTCCAGTATCTGAATTACCCTAAAGTAACAACTATACAGGCTGCTGTGTATGGGAACGCATCCAGTCTCTGACTTTCCCGAGAATTATGAATGTACAGCCTGATGTGTCTAAACACTTTCAGTCTCTGAATTAACAAAATGTGACGACTTACAGGCTGCTGTGTTTGGGAACCCATTCAGGCTCTGACCTACCCGAGCAGTTCATAATTTACCTGATAGCGACTACTTTCAAATGACACGCGGTCGTGCCTAGGAACTCTTCTAGTCACTAACTTGCCAGAGAGTGACGACCTTCCATGCTGCTCTGTCTGAAAACGCTTCAAGTCTCGGACTTACCAGAGAATGACGAATTACGGACTGTTGTGTTCTGAAAACGCCTATAGTCTTTTATTTACCCGAGAGTGACGGCTATACAGACCGCTGTGTCTATGAACGCTTCCAGTCTCTGACCACGAATAAACCATTCCTCCTTCTGCCATTTGTGAAAGCTGGAAGTATACATAAAATTGATTACAAAAGGCGTGATTAAATAATAAAAGGCACAGCGAAAGAACAATATGCATTCATATTTTAATTTGTTTACATGTATGTGTTTTATCAGAGTTTAAGTTCGGATAACCTCGCATAAAACGTCGCCAAAACTTTAAAACCGATCTGTAACATCACATGCATGAAGCACTAGAAACTATACAAACGTACCTGAATATTCAAAAGCCTTAGAGACTTTTCCCCTCCAGGTTCATACTTGGCCTGTGTGTATGAAACACTGATATTGTACTCTGTAGTGTCGGACGAGTCAAGCCAGTCCTGGTCATATCAATGAACCTGGTGGAAAAAGACAAATCAAAACGTATGTCTCAAAACCAAGCGAGGATTCTCTTAGTTGCAATAATTAAACTCCAATCTACCTTCGTGTCGTTGAACATCTGTACTCATGATATCTCAAAGCATTCAAGAAGGCTTAAGATTCCCAACATTGTTCGACATTTTTAAAGAAACAAGCTTGAACTCGCATACGCATATGTATGTACATCGACAAATCGTTCGATAAAGCTGTGGTAGGAGCGTGAATAAAACATGACAAAAATGAACACCCGCCTCGACAAAATAAATATGTTGTATTTAAAACACATGCAAAATTACAGTTTTAAGGTCAGGAGATGAAGAAGTTTTTAACATATAAACATATCTTGCACTTCTGATTTCAGAATCCAATCGACTTGAGTGTCTGCATTATAAATTCGATGTGTAACCACGTATTTTTTGTAATTTCCACTAATAGTCTACTGCCACGATGGATTTAATATGATAAAAGCGCACATTCATCTCGAACACATGACGTAAACAGAAGGTTAGGTTGTATAAACAAATGCCTGTACTTTCGATTTCAAAAGCATTCGAAAGGAATTTCTTAGAAGTAAAGTTATACGATTGGTTGGCCACATACACTCTCACTGGATATTAATAAATAGTTATTTAATATGATACACATTTTCTAAGTACATAATTACAATTTAAGAGACGACAGTCAATCTACTTCCGGACCAAATGTACGAGAATGGAATTGTCCAGGTTTAATTATCCCGCTGTAATAAACTACTTCCGTCCACGTTTAAATGATATAGTCATTCTTTAAATCGATTATGGTTTACACGTTTCATTAAACAATTAATCGTTGTATTAAAACAATAAGCGCCGAGAATATATGTCATCAGTTCAAGGCAAGGTAGAGTTAATGTTTTCAGTGTCTTAACACGTGAAGAGTTTATGTAAGTTCTTCTGCGGCTTTGCTTCACTGCTGAATAGATAAGAGCCTAGCTCTGGCAATGCGTAATGCATGTGCGTAAAGTGTCGTACAATCTCCATATGACTCAATTATAAATGTTACTAAACTACAAATGCATTACAATTTGCTGGGGGTGTATCAAACTTTATTATAATCATAAGTGTATAATTTCATTCTTCAAAAATTACTCGTGAACATAACAGGCGGTTTCATAAAGGAAACATATCCTTAAGTACAAAATCACATGATGGTATTGTTTAGTGTCCGTATGTGCTTTTGACATAACTTACTTGCACGTGCAGACTTAACATTAGCAATGGACCAGCCGCCTTATATATCTTCCTTTAATATCATGGAGAACAATCACAGCTCTAGTGTAGGGGTTTAAGNAAATGCCTGTACTTTCGATTTCAAAAGCATTCGAAAGGAATTTCTTAGAAGTAAAGTTATACAATTGGTTGGCCACATACACTCTCACGGGATATTAATAAATAGTTATTTAATATGATACACATTTTCTAAGTACATAAATACAATTTTAGAGACGACAGTCAATCTGCTTACGGACCAAATGTACGAGAATAGAATTGTCCAGGTTTAAATATCCCGCTGTTATAAACTACTTCCGTCCACGTTTAAGTGATTTAGATCTTAGTCATTCTTTAAATAGATTAAGGTTTACACGTTTCATTAAATAATTAATCGTTGTTTTAAAACAATAAGCGCCGAGAATATATGTCATCAGTTCAAGGCGAGGTAGAGTTAATGTTTTCAGTGTCTTAACGCGTGAAGAGTTTATGAAGGTTCTTCTGAGGCTTTGCTTCACTGCTGAATAGATAAGAGCCTAGCTCTGGCAATGCGTAATGCATGTGCGTAAAGTGTCGTACAATCTTCATATGACTCAATTATAAATGTTACTTAACTACAAATGCGTTACAATTTGCTGGGGGTGTATCAAACTGTATTATAATCATAAGTGTATAATTTCATTCTTCAAAAATCACTCGTGAACATAACAGGCGGTTTCATAAAGGAAACATATCCTCAAGTATAAAATCACATGATGGTATTTTTTAGTTTCCGTATGTGCTTTAGACATCACTTACATGCACTTGCAGACTTAACATTAACAATGGACCAGCCGCCTTATATATCTTCCTTATCATGGAGAACAATCACAGCTCTAGTGTAGGGGTTTAAGTGTGCGAGCGTGTGTCATCATTGTAACACTTGTACATAATCTATGATACCTTCCAAATTGCGCGTTATAATTGAGATTGAATTAAATGTTATTTGTATTGATATCTTTGAAACCTTCAAACATATAATAAAGAAATATTAAATAATGTACATACATTTTATGAAGTTTTATTGAATATTTAATCCAAGACTTCGGTCATTTCGAATTGTGTCAAATAGAATATTATGTGAAATATATAATCACTTAAAACGTGTTTGAAGGTTCACGGACGTCTGCCAGTAAAACATTTTAACAAGTCCAACATGGTTGGCTGACGTTTCAATATGAAAACATAATAACATGGCAAAGGCATCGGCAAAAACGGTTCAAGTATCTAACTGCTATATTTCAAGTGCAAGGCGAACCGGTTAACCGGAGTCATGTTATCGCAAAAACCTCATTACCAAGATTGCAAAGCGCATAACATATCAATGAAAACGTGAAATCAAGAAACAACGAGGATTGTATGTGTATGGATGTTGATCTAAGGCTTGTGTCATACTAAGATATAAATATATCAGTATACATAAATATAAAAATGTATACAACCAATTGAAAAATGACCGAAACAATATTAATGTTGGCTTGTGCGTCACAGTCGACCAGAGGCATTCACTTTCATAGGGTTGTTTGTTTTAGGCCTACGCCTCATCTTGCACTGTTTTCGTTACAGGGTATTGAGCCACTCGAGATCTTCTTCGACAAAATATTATTAAATTAAAAATAAACCTTCTGGGATGAGCGATATCTCATCATACGAGCGGTTTGCAGATCTTTTCTTTCGATGTGATACCGTTACGGCCGTTTTCTAATATACAAACACTGTTGTCGTCTGAAAGGATACTTTCCGCGAAACCTTATTGACCGGAACCAGATTCAATGTGTATTGTGGGTTATTTTTGTTTTGCTACCGTTACCCAATTCGGATAAAGATATCCAATGGGGCTTGCAATTTTATACAAAATGTAACCACTGTTGATAACATTTCGGCGAACGAATTAATTTAACCAAAAGATATGTTTTGGATTAAGTAATAATGAAGTAATCCATATTTATACAATTGACTACTGCAGATTATAACCTAAACTTACGTTACTAAGTAACCAGACATCAAAACACGTCCACAAAATTAGTAAACATAAATGCGGGAACCTGGACACAGTAGCGAGAAAAACACGATTTCGGGCCGACGGGAGATCAGTGTGTACTAAGTTGCTTCCGGGAAATAACACTTGTTTGTCCAAAATGGGCCCTTAACGGTTCATACCCACTCTTGTGGATATATTGAAGTATATGCTTAATAGGCTAAACAGGCTGTTTGCACGTTTCCCTGACGCCGACACTCATTAAAACCCGGGCAGAAACTTGATCAGCGTAACAGGCAGCCGACGGTAGATCAGCGTGCACTTGATCCTTTCCGGGGTAGAACTCTTGTTCACCGTGGATAAAGCGCATAACACGCTTAATAAACTGTATGTACAGCCCCCTGGCGCCGACCTTTACTAAAACCCCGCGCCGAAACTAGTTAAGCCCAACAGGCAGCCGAAGGGAGATCAGCGTGCACTATGTCGCTTCTGAGGGATAATTATTGTTTGTCCGATAGAAGTCCTTAAAGGTTTATAACCACTCGCCGTGGATAGAGCGCATACAACGCTTAATAAGCTGTGTGTATATCATTCTGGCAACGACCCTAATTAAAACCCTGGCTCGAAACTAGGTAAGCCCAACAGGCAGCTGAAGGGAGTTAAACGTGCACTAGGTCGCTTCTTTGGGATAGCGCTTGTTTGTCCGAAAGGGTTCTTTTAAGGTTTATAACATCTCGCCGTGGAAATAGCGCATACTACGCTAAATAGTCTGCGTGTTTTTCCCCTTGACACCGATTGAAATTTAAAAAAAAAAAACGGTTCGAAACTAGGTCAGCCCGACAAACAGCCTACAGGAGATTAGCATGCCCTCGGTTACTTCCGGTGGAAAACAAGGTGCCTACCCACTCGCCTGCTAAGTTGGCTAATTGTCAAAATGGGATGTATGTTTCAACCCTTTGTATAAACTTGCGGAAAAGCTTAATAGGCTGATCATGCTGAATAGGCTGCATAGAATGTACGTTTCAAACTAATTTAATATACTTGTTTAATCAGCTAAAGAAGCAGTAAAGGCTGCTAAATAGGCTATATAGGATTTCTTTTAAACCTATGTACCAAACTTGTTAAACGGCTAAATAGGCTGAAAAGGCTGCTAAATAGCTTACATAGGCTAAGTAGGATGCGTTTTTCAACATATATAAATATATTACTTAACTTGTTGAATAGGCTAAATAGGCTAAAATGGGTGCTAAACAGGCTAAATAGGATACATGTGTCATGCCTGTCGGACTGACACGAATCACACATGGCCAGTTAACGCACAGTCGCCATCTCGGATATTAATGACATCTCTTGCATATAAACATATCATCAATAAAAAGTGATGCTGATGTTTTTCAAATGAAACTATATTATCTTTCACGTGATCGAAAAAGGTAAAATTATTTTATTTAAGAAAGGCACCCTGAGAGAAAATAATATGGCCTGTTTGTTGTTTTGTTAAAAACATAACGACACGACGATGTGGTACATAACTCATATTTCAAACCACAGATCACATGTAATCATCTCATGTTATCGAACAGTTTTCGTCTCAAAAAATAAGAAAATGTTCGTTTGACATGCCAATTTCGTGGATATGACACATAATTTGTTCTGCAAGACATAACTTATCCTTGAGGTCACAATCAGAATTAAGCAACGGAGACATTTCAAAACTTATTCGTTAGAAATTAAATTCTCCGCGGCTGCTATTATTGACATCAATTAACCATGTATTGCATAGCTGGATATTACAGTTAGACAGAGAGATATCAAAGAATGTCAGAAAGGAACAACACCCCACGTTTTCGATGGCAACTCGTTTATCTTAACAGCGAAGCTTATTTGTTTGTTTGTGTTGCTTTTAGATCGAGTGAATTCGGATATGTTCCCTATGGCCGGTGAAAGAAAGCGATGTTTTATATGAGTCACGTATTTGTAATTGTATTGTTACATGTACATATAAAGAATTCGTTGTGCAATTTCTAATCACAAGCTTTATAAGCAGCTGGAACTCACACTTGTCGAAAAAAAATATATGTGTTTTGATTTGGCCCCGATATGTCATCAATTACAATTTACCTCATACACTAGGAGTAGCTTTATACTTCTTCTTTGAAGAATTGTAATTACCAATAAATACTACGACATTCTTGTTAAACATGTTAGGCCCCGAGAAGCACCTCAGTCGTCAATGTTTGTAATTGTTTGTAATAAT
>VMBQ01003284.1:0-14090 GCA_007657795.1 Dreissena rostriformis
CTCTCTCTCTCTCTCTCTCTCTCTCTCTCTGTCTCTGTCTCTGTCCCTGTCTTTTTAAATTCATAATATTAAAATTGACAATAAAAAAAATAAATATATATATAAACAACAATATTAACATTCCAAAATTGAAAAAGTCAAATATTACTAGAGTCGAAATGTTAATTTAATATTGTTTGCCGGTTCGTACGAAAATTGTCAAGTCAAAGCATGCGTTTAAGTTTCCATTTGTACAAACGAAAAGTATTGGGTAAATGAAAACTAACATATAATGTGTTTATATCTTACTTTTTATAACCTCTGTATCTCTTATGTTCTTTCGTTAGACATTGAATACAACAGTGTGCCTAGTTATGTGTTTGTTTTCTTTGTTATTTAACGTTCTTAATGATACATAATCACAATTTCTTAATAATTATTAAACAGTAAAAATAATAAACGTATTGCTATATTTAATTACACTTGACTTAATAACGTGAATTCAAATGTGTGTGATAAAGCAGTGTAACATAAATTGTAGTGCTCTTTGATCGGATGTGTATATCCTGTTCTACAGATTTGCATGTGAGTGTGCTTATAGTGTAGCTGAATTATTGTTTTCGTTTAAACGAACAAATCAGAAAAAAAGAACAAAACTAAATTGTAATTGCAGTGAATGTTTGCGTTTTTCGGTTTACAGTAAAAATGATATTTATAATAACATTGATGGAATAACGAGAAATATGCAAAGGTGGAAATTAATGGTCATGCCATTAAGAAAAACAACAACAACAACAGTATATTAATGCTAACATATACACACTTGGAAGAAAAACAGGTTTAAACAACGTAAAGTATTTAAAGAGCATGAAGTTCATCAGTTTATAAACTGTAAGTGACACAGGCACTTTGAAAGGCACAACATATTTAAAGACCACAAANCGCGACATACATTTCTATAAAATGTAAAACAAAGTACAGAAAACATTCTTAGACCTGCAAAATTACATCAATATAGAAGCCTTTCCTTCTATAGAAATATTGTAAAGATTAAATGGGGGAAATGCGTTTATTTCAACTAACATACATTTGTTTTGTGATAAAACAAATTTCGTACCAAAAATAATATTCGAAAGAAATGCATGAGCGTTAATCTCAGAATTAGTAGCTTCATTTTTAAATGAATAATGTTTATTTTTTAAATACACAAATATTAAATTCTAGAAAAAAAGAACATATTGAAGCATTAAAGTCTCCATGTTTGTATTGTTTAAAGGTTCGACAGAAGATGCTCATACTTGGTAGACGTTCTGTGGTCTGTTTTCCTAAATAATGTGCCATCCATACAGTTCGCGAAACACTTGACACAACTCAAATGTTGGTCTTCTAACAAATGTCCAGCGGGACCATATATAATATCTCGCGACGTTCGGAACAACTGTTAAGAAATAAGATATTTGATTAATTGCTAAGTGATAAGTCCTGCAAGGTTTGGACTGCGACAGAGTAATAACTATTTTCAGTCAATGTGACTTTCTATGAATGTAACCACAAACTAGATGGCGATGTGCGTGTTTTTAAAATTACTTCTTAATAATGACGTCAATGTAGCGATTCTCTCTCTCTCTCTCTCTCTCTCTCTCTCTCTCTCTCTCTCTGTCTCTGTCTCTGTCCCTGTCTTTTTAAATTCATAATATTAAAATTGACAATAAAAAAAATAAATATATATATAAACAACAATATTAACATTCCAAAATTGAAAAAGTCAAATATTACTAGAGTCGAAATGTTAATTTAATATTGTTTGCCGGTTCGTACGAAAATTGTCAAGTCAAAGCATGCGTTTAAGTTTCCATTTGTACAAACGAAAAGTATTGGGTAAATGAAAACTAACATATAATGTGTTTATATCTTACTTTTTATAACCTCTGTATCTCTTATGTTCTTTCGTTAGACATTGAATACAACAGTGTGCCTAGTTATGTGTTTGTTTTCTTTGTTATTTAACGTTCTTAATGATACATAATCACAATTTCTTAATAATTATTAAACAGTAAAAATAATAAACGTATTGCTATATTTAATTACACTTGACTTAATAACGTGAATTCAAATGTGTGTGATAAAGCAGTGTAACATAAATTGTAGTGCTCTTTGATCGGATGTGTACATCCTGTTATACAGATTAGCATGTGAGTGTGCTTATAGTGTAGCTGAATTATTGTTTTCGTTTAAACGAAAGATCAGAAAAAAGAACAAAACTAAATTGTAATTGCAGTGAATGTTTGCGTTTTTCGGTTTACAGTAAAAATGGTATTTATAATAACATTGATGGAATAACGAGTAATATGCAAAGGTGGAAATTAATGGTCATGCCATTAGTAAAAACAACAACAACAACAGTATATTAATGCTAACATAAACACACTTGGAATAAAAACAGGTTTAAACAACGTAAAGTATTTTAAGAGCATGAAGTTCATCAGTTTATAAACTGCTAGTGACACAGGCACTTTGAAAGGCACAACATATTTAAAGACCACAAAGACGTGGTAATGATCAAAACAATAGTTTTCTTATGAATAGTTTTTTTTTTCAATTTACTATGACAAACAAAACTACGTTGAAATTGACAACAGTATAAACACTTATATATATGTGCCAAAATATTCCGAAACAAAGCATTTAAAAAGTAAACGGGCGCAAACCTATGCGTGGCATAAGGAAAACGCTAACACGCATCATACTTTACGTATATTACCGACTTTTGCTTTAAATTTACAAAACGTTTATCAACATCCAAGTATTGTTCCTTACTATTGTGTATTTATATACATGACATCGGCATCCTAAATGAAACCATTTTTCGCGGTCTATATTGAATAATATTTTTTGTTTACCCCTGTAGGAGGGACTATTATACGAAATTTCTGTTTCATGTATGCTTTTATTTTATTAGTGTATTTTTACAATTTTAAAATACTTAAAGCATATCTTTCATTTAGAATTCAAAACTTTTACAAAGCTTATAAATGACGTTATCATGCATTTTTTGAAGATCCCTGAATAAGAGGTCGCACTTAGTATGTTCAACTATCTACACAGTCAGAGGCCGTTCTAGAAAAAAATACCTCTCTGGGCTAAAGCGTGGCTCAATTAATATTAGGCCGAAAGGTTTAAGTAGTGTCATATACGTGATTTGTTTACGATCTTTTCTATATAATCACATGCCCGTAATTATAAATCATTGTATTTAGTATTCTTCAAACATTCAATCAATGAATATAACAGTTATAATAATAACATATAATTATTATTATCGGCCTTCATTACAGTTTGCTTCCGACTTTACTTGGCTCAAACTGTATTGTTTAAACAACGTAAAGTATTTAAAGAGCATGAAGTTTATCAGTTTATAAACTGTAAGTGACACAGGCACTTTGAAAGGCACAACATATTTAAAGACCATAAAGACGTGGTAATGATCAAAACAATAGTTTTCTTATGAATATTTTTTTTTTTCAATTTACTATGACAAACAAAACTATGTTGAAATTGACAACAGTATAAACACTTATATATATGTGCCAAAATATTCCGAAACAAAGCATTTAAAAAGTACACGGGCGCAAACCTATGCGTGGCATAAGGAAACGCTAACACGCATCATACTTTACGTATATTACCGACTTTTGCTTTAAATTTACAAAACGTTTATCAACATCCAAGTATTGTTCCTTACTATTGTGTATTTATATACATGACATCGGCATCCTAAATGAAACCATTTTTCGCGGTCGATATTGAATAATATTTTTGTTTACCCCTGTAGGAGGGACTATTATACGAAATTTCTGTTTCATGTATGCTTTTATTTTATTAGTGTATTTTTACAATTTTACAATACTTGAAGCACATCTTTCATTTAGAATTCAAAACTTTTACAAAGCTTATAAATGACGTAATCATGCATTTTTTGAAGATCCCTGAATGAGAGGTCGCACTTAGTATGTTCAACTATCTACACAGTCAGAGGCCGTTCTAGAAAAAAATACCTCTCTGGGCTAAAGCGTGGCTCAAGTAATATTAGGCCGAAAGGTTTAAGTAGTGTCATATACGTGATTTGTTTACGATCTTTTCTATATAATCACATGCCCGTAATTATAAATCATTGTATTTAGTATTCTTCAAACATTCAATCAATGAATATAACAGTTATAATAATAACATATAATTATTATTATCGGCCTTCATTACAGTTTGCTTCCGACTTTACTTGGCTCAAACTGTATTGTTCTGTTATGTAGCCTTCAATAACTAGCCCTTTGAGCGCTGGAACCGGATTTTGAAGGCCTTTGCAAACAGTTTGGATCCAGATGAGACGCCACAGAACGTGGCGTCTCATCAGGATCCATACTGTTTTCTATTCTGATAGTGGTCTTTGAAAAAAAGTGGAAAAATGTTGATTTTAGAAGTTCAGCAGACAACATTTTAGCAGACGACAAATTTCCCAGCATGCAAAGTGCTAGTATATCCGCAACACAAAATCAACACCGATCAATGCATTATACTGATATTACATAGTTATGGTTCGTTTGGAAAATGTTTGGTGACGAATTACATGTATTATTTCGTTTTGCTTTAATTATTTTGTCATGTCATTTTGTGTTTGATTATTTCGTAAATCAAGACCTATATGCTATCCGGCCGTTCGAATCAATTTTGAATACAAATATTGTTAAGGTTGTTTTCATTTTCATAATGTATTTTCTCAGTTCAATTGGCAATATGTTATTGCACGGGCCGTTCGTCCGCCTGTCCGTCCGTCCGAATTTAACTGTTACAAATTGTCTTCTCAGTACTGAATTGTGTGAATATGAAATGAGTACAGTATGAACTGTGTAGACATTTCATACCGACGATTGTATTATAGCAGACGTTTGTGGAAACTTTTGCAACTGCTGTCAATTAAGATAAACATGATTAAGACTTCCAAAGTCTTAATTTAAGTTTAAGAATTAAAGCATTTTCCTTTATACTTTGTCACCATCCAAAACGTCATTTACTCTAAATTTATTATGTCTGAGCGGATAGGAGAGCAGTCTGAAAACCAATCGTGCAATTGATGTGCATAAACAGTGATCGATCCACACAGCCACATACATAAATTACATTTTATAATCAAACGTTTGGACTTTCGAATACTAACAACCTTTAAACAATCAGAGACAAATACAATGACCATGGTATTAAATATCTTATGAAAACAAAACAGTTTCCCATACGATTCGTCTATTGGTATACAAAAAAAGGTTTACAATTTCCCAGTTAAGTGGTTCCTTTTCTGAAAATTATTATATTAGCGTGAATTTCCCATGCTTAGTACAGATTATTCTTTAACCCTGTTATTGAGGTTAATATTCCCGTTTCTCTTGCATACACATATATACTTTTTAATTTATGGGATAATACTATCAATATCAGTAATGTTAATGCTTTAACTCCCTGATAACACTGGTAAGCAGGAACTATCAGTATACTTTTGCACATTATGTGACCCAAACAATTCAATAAATACAATCCCAGAAAAAAGTAATATAGTTTCTTCATCTGCATTACAAAATGAACATTAAATTGTCGTAAACAATGTTCATTTTAAATAACAAGGATGTGGTTCCTAGGATTCTGTGAACAATTCTTATCTGGAACCAGTGAGTGTACGTATATCTAGATATAGTAAAACAAGTGTATGTACGGTTTTAATATATGTTATAGTGTATTTAATTTTGAATTGCAAGTGGGTATAGATGTATAATAACTTTAACAGTTATAGTAGTAGTTTTATTTTGGCACTGATACACAAATCATGGTAAGATACAAACAAATAGATACATACTAACAAATACTGATAAATGACTAGTTAAGTTATACATGGTATAATATAACACATATAAATTCAAATAAATAAATATTACCATGAAATTCTAACCATTACCAGGGATAACACAAAATAGATGTCACTTATTTCCATTGTGGTCCCAGATATTTTGGCAGCCTGACACAGAAAGTCATGTTACTTGTATCAATGGTAATTACCATGTAAGCACAAAAATACTAGTTCAGTTAGGAATGCTTAAGGAGATCACATTATATATATCACATGTTTATGAGTATCACATTTAATGTTGCATCACAGATTTGTCAGTCATACTTTAATCCAACTACTTTAAAGACATAACATATTATTTAAAATATGCAATGATTTAAGATCAATAAGCAGTAAAGTAAAACATGATCAATATTTAACTAAATTTGGAATAAAACAGGTACAATAATTAAAGCTCAGTTAAAATGACTGAGATAAAATCAACAGGCCATTAAGTGGGTTTTGATGGCATGCTTAAACGAGTGGGAAGATTTGATATCCCTTATAAACACGTTTGTTTTGATTATACCACAATACTCAATTACTCAAGTTAACTGATATAAATACACATTGCACATTTGGCGTCTTTATAACTGGGAGTCCTGATAATCTGATAAATGCCCTTACAAATTCTGATGAAACCTTTATACAATAGAAAGTTCAATTTAATACCAATACGACTATATACAACAGATTTTATTTTTAAACTATCCATTACTACTACCACTAGTGATCACGCACGAATATATAGTCCCGTCGTGAGTCCATGCACTTTCTGCAAGTTTATCCATCACGAGTTTACGCGCTTAAAAAAAAACAACTCACTGAAAAAAAAACAGCAACTCAATGCGACTATACGAGTGGCTGTGAACACTGAGCTGTTTATTCAATATCCAAATCTAACATATGAAACGCAACCATATGGTCCATTGAAATAACTGACATGTGTGTAGTGTTTAGTTAAAAACTGTCTTGAATTTTAGCATTGGAATTTAGTGTGTGTTTAATAATTGCACACATTTGCAAATATTCGAATGGCGTTTTAACTCTTCGAATATCAAACGTTCAATCGAGTATTTGAATAATTAAGTCATTGTTTCTTGACAACAATAATAAAGGCAACAAACAATATGTCTTCAAAGAATCACACAAAACACTGATAATCATAAAATAATATAACGAAAATACAACATAAAACTCGGGATTCAATTGACAATGGTATAAATCTATCATTCGCCGATTACTTCGAAGACCAAAGTAAACATAGTACGTTATAGATCACTTGACAAAACATTATGTTTTTTTTAACCCTTTGAAATTCCGGTTAAAACAAGCTTTCTCAATTTGTGTTCAGAAAACAATAAACTTATTTATCCAGTAACATAACAATTCAAACAAAGATAAAGGACAATATTGAGACCATACTTTTTTATCGTGAAGTCCCCTGATGTCATTTTTTAAGTTTTTAGTAAAACGTTCTCTTCTTTTTTCAGTTTCTCAAAAAGTATCACTTGCGTTTTCATCTCTACATATATTTATTGTATTTTTAAATTTGAAAAGATAAATGAAGTTAATGTATTTACTTTTAAGGTAAAAGAAAACGACAAATTTATTTTGACTGGCATCTACATGATAAACTAATATTAAATGCCGTCATTGGATGAATTGCTTAAAATAAGTGCTTGTACTAGTCAATTATAGAGCTTTAAGAAATGTGCTTTTTGCCTTATTAATTCTTCAAATGTTCAAGTTAGGTTTGGTCAAATTGTTTTTATTGGACGTGTTCATTCTTATGACCAAATTCATAAGTAAGTTAGCATTCACTATGCCACTTTGTATCGAACAATATATATACAATTATATTGATATAAATTAATGATGGAGAAAGCTTTCTTTCTGGTTCAATTTATATAATTACCAGTTATTAATTTGTTTTATTGCAAATGAGCAACGTGTTATACATACGGCAATTCATAAGGTAAAAAGTACATTAATAAAAAGTTTAAACCCATGTATTTCAGCTTGATTGCATCTAAATCCTATGGCTGATGCAGACACTCGAGTCCGTTTCCTGTATGGAACCTGCATTTGGTGCCTTAATAGAAGAGCTTCGGTTAAAGCTTCCAGAATGGGGATCGAAACCGAGACGAGTTGATCGCTAGGCATCACACTCAGTACGCCACCAAGATGGAAGCATTCATTCATATAGGATTGGCCATATCTCATAATAGTCGGGCTTACTGCTTAAAGCGGGACTGTACGATTTTGTCAAATAAAAATGAATTTATATAAAATGTGTTAAAATTTAGTATACATGTCCATATATTTCAATATAAATTAAAATAAAAGTTAAGAAGAACATGTGTCGAAAAATGCGAAATAAGCCAGATATTTAAATCTGAAATTGAAAATTGCTTCCAGCCGAATTCGCCAGCATATATATAATGCATGTACAATGTGAATCTAAATTTAGTTTTAGTGCAGATTCGTTCATACGGCACAAAGACACAATTTTGTTTCCTTTCAAATACGAGTAAAAGTGTCGGCATCGGCTGTAACCAGCGCTAGCTTGTCTTTGCTGCATTTTATGAAATTCTTCTTTAATGTATAATTTTTATTGCCTATTTTGTGTCATCGTAACATAATTTTATCAATATATTAAAATTTAACACATATAAAAATCGTACAGTCCCGCTTTAACGAAATGTGTACAATAAGGAATATTCTACGTTAGAAGTAATTCAATTAGTCCAATTAGACTGTTTGACAAGTATCCGTGTCAACGTCCTCCTGTGGACCTAATTAGACGTGTTCATGATATTACTAGAGACTTACTACCACACGGTTCTGGATAACAATTAAGCTCATTAGTTACCGCTTGTGAAACATTACTTTTTCCCTTGTCCCTGGAGAGGTTTCTGATTTTCGAATATAAGAAAGCAATACCGCAAAATGTTATAATCGACTTTGACTAAAATACACATGAGTTATAATGAACTGAATTACAGTTTGCATCATGTTACCAGAAATATTATGCCACTTGTGCACAATTACATTTGAGACGTTCACCCAAACTATCTACGTGTTATTATACCCCTGACTGATAACTTTGATTAACTCCGCCCATTTCCAAAATTATCATGCCCCTGACATGTAAACACAATTTTAGCCCCGCCCACATTTTAGAATGTCAAGCTTATCTACAGAATCGATCTGAGTCACATGTTTAAAAAAACGTTGATGAATTAAAGATTATTGCAAGCGTTTCAACGAGTAAATAGTACACACAACTTAGAAATGCATGAAAGAAAAAGGAAACAAATCACATCAATACAATGTCAACAATCGCCATAACTTTCGGAATACATCTACGACATATATGGAGAATACTTTATGCAACAGATTAATTTCGCTTTAGCTCCACAAGGCAATACTTATGTTATACAAAATATTTATTTTAACTAAATGTGGTGTTTTTTTCTCCTTACTTTCAATACAAACCCAGATCACAATCGCGCAAAAAAATGAAAATGCAATTTCAGATTGTTTGCTTTCCCCGCTCAATTAATCATCACAACTTTCATAAAAAGAAATGGTCAGTATTTTAATAGTAAATGCATCATTTTACGGCGTAAAAAGTCGACCAAAGAATCACTTGTTAAGAATTCCACTGGTTATGCTAATCTAGAATCCGTATGATTAATTATTTTGTGTTTTAGCTGATTGTTTACATTTCACACTTGAACCCAACCATTCAAGAACTCTTTAGTCTGCTTTCTGCGTGTTAATATATTAAATGATGCAGTTTAAGTTTTGTTATGTTAAATCTCAGGTAATCTCAGGTAATCTCAGGAGTAATGACTTATTCATGAACGGTAGAGATGGCTTTGAATTCAAGATGTCATTATGTTATCTTTATTCTATTGTAATTAAATCTTGCTGTGTGTTGTTGTTTACGAAAGACTTCTCGTTTCTTCATCTGACCTTTAAAGTTGAAAAAAACATTTATCGAGAACTTAAAGTGTTCATCGTAAGGTGTGGATAAACATGCAAATCGAGTTACTTGAGAACACAATGATCACTGATTGGACACGGATTCTCAATTACATGGCACTGGATAATATAACACGCACAACTGACGTCCACTTCAAAATTGTATCGTTGTTAATGATTAAAGGTCATATGTCGTCAACGGATTGGATAGTACTGTGTTTAGTTTAATGACATGGAATAAATAAAACATATAAACTAATTCTCATAATATATTTGTTAAACTACAGAAATCGAGGTGTCCGAAAAATCTGGAAGTGGACAAACTAAGAAGTCAGACCGATACATTTGTGTTGACAGCTTTTACCAACCTATAATTGACCGCTTGGCAGTAGAGGGTGTATACTGGAATCCCCATAGACGTAAGTCCGTCTGACGGACACATATTATCCGGAGAATTTCTTCTTGTTTTCCCTCTGAAACCGCAAGCCACACAGGTTTTATATTTAGTATGAAGCATTTAAAAAAATATATTCCAATTATGGTCATGGGGGAAAAACTGTCCACGCCTCAGTGTTCAAATTTCAATTGATGCTATATTTATATAGAAAAAGAGGCACCGGCAATATTTGTCACAACTGTGACAAGCTCTAGTTACTATATCAAGTTATTTCTGACATTAACACCAAACATATTTCTTTCGAAGATATGCCCTGAAATGACAATCCAAGCCCAATATATACCACTTAAAGCAACGAAAAAGCCGAATCTATATTTCTTGCACAAGTGTTATGCTTTGCTAGGGTCCATAGAGACATCGCAAAGATATGTTCAGATAAACGATATAATTCCAAACTACAAAACTGTACTTCAGAATTAAAATGTTTTTCGTTTATGTTTTGTAGATTGATAGAATTGGAAGCATTAACGTCTCAATGTGTGTAATGTTTAAAGGATCGACAACATCTGCAAATACTAGGTAGACGTTCTGTGGTATGTTAATATATAACGTGCCATCCAAACAATTCGCGAAACACTTGACACAACTATTACATTTTGACAAATGTATGTTTTGTGAGGGATTTCCATCCGGACCATATAAACTATCCCGTGACGTTTGCTGTTGACAAGAAACTAGGAAGAAATACGACATTTGATTGATTGCTAAGTGATTAGTCCTGTTAGTATTGGACTGCGTCAGAGTAATACATATGTCCAGTCAATGTGACATTCTATGAATGTTACATCAAACTAGCCCGCAATGTGGGCGTTTTTTTTTAAGCAAGTGTTCTATCTTTTAATCAGAACGGCCCTAACATTGAAACCAGTGTGCTAGCTATATTTAACTTATCAAAAGTGCGAGTGTGAAATAAGTGAAACGTAACTATAGTTATTTATAAATAACGTGTTTATTAATAGTAAGAATATCCTAATTGATGCCTGCTAAATGTTTTTTGAAGCAATGTTCAAATATCTTGTCTATACATTATACAAATAACGTATATGTTGCATAATAATTGTATCTGTTATCAGCATTTCTTGACATTTTTATATTTGAAATTGCATAACATATACTGATATCAAAATTATACATCAACCTCTTAAAAGTCTTTAAAAGACAAGGTTCAAGACACACATACATTTAAATGTCAAGTTTATTTTGATAGTAGATCATTCAAATACAATTTTGGACAAAGCCGAATACTAGCTGGATTTTGTTTTAAAATTACATATAGACTGTATTGTGAAGGTTTCCTTTTACGAGGATATAAGTAATACGGGAAATCTATGACATCTGGCTTATCTGTACAGAACATGTATTGTACGTAAATGTACTAACAACATATATATTATGCATTTGCAATTTCCTAAACCTGAATTTACGGGCAGCCTGGCATAACATAACGTGTTAATGATACAACTCTTGAAACAAACAAATAACTTTAATAAAAGAAATAACTAAAGGAAATCAGCAGTATTTAAGTGTATGACAAATGTGTATGTTCTTGATATGCTGTATATGACAGTGAGAAAAACAATCACGTACTTTCAAGCCCTGTAACCTGGTTAAAAACAACCACGTACAACTAAATAATACTATTTGTTCGGAGAACATATGGTACTACTAATAATTGTCTAGCACATATATTATTTTAAATTGGTGGTTTGTTGTCCAAGAATATACGATTACAGTTTTGTAACAGTCTCACGTGCAGAATGGTTTTGTGAAGTTTACGAATCATCTTTTTGTACGACAGTGTCTCATTTGACGTTGTACATTCGTTATTTGGTGTTTATCGTTCGATTGACAAACGAAACGGCAAATAGACATGTTAGTGTGCAAGCGAATTGAAACGTGTACATACATTACGACAGAATGATGTTAACACGTGAGCCAATTCCAATTGTGATGCAATGAAGTTATTTTATTTATATGTAAATATGTTGCGACTTAATCTTGGTAAAGTGTGATATCTAATAAGCCGGGTTAATTGTATCCCCAACATTATTTAAGACCGCATGTTGTCTTATATTATGCACTTTTTATAACATTAAATCGATTTTTAACCTTTTAGGTGTATACAACATGTGTTTCGTCTGATTACTATTCACTACATTCGATAAAGCTTGGACACTGTTGTCACTCATGTGACGGACACATTACATATATCTATTACTAAACACGCATGGCATTTGCAACTTGTAATAGAATTAAATTCTCTAGTTAAAATCCCACAACATGAATAAATAATGACAGTTACTATTAGGTACTGAAATGCTGTGTCACGAACAGTCTTCATGTCTATAACTCGTACTATGTCAGAAAGCCTACTTAACCAACTAAAACACATATCGCGCGTGTGCGAATCCCTCTTCATTTTATAAATCATAGCCTGCAGACATGTAAATGTCTCCGGCGGAAGGACAAATACATCTCTTTTAATTGTTAATACCAACCGGCACGCAAGCAGATTAAATTTTGTCAAAGCGTCTTTGGGAAAACAATTGTCACAGACGTCATTCCATGCGGTATGGACACTCGTTTGAATAATGGCATTTCTATAAACGCAGTCATATAGCCCCAACAGTATTGGACAAGAACCGCCCATTGATCAAGCTATGTATATCTCAGACAGACCTTTGGCGCATGGTAACAGCTCTGATATTGGAGTGAGAGAGAGAGAGAGAAAGAGTAGCATAACTAGTATAACCCTTTGTGATACCAGGAATGAAAATCGTCTTTAGTAATTTGGACGTGTCATTTTAAGATGTTGTTTTCTTTGGCTTGAATTTACGTCAAAGGAAATGAATCGAAGACAAATATAATCACGCGCTGTATGTTCAAATGGTAAGGGTAAATTCAGTAAAATTCAGTTTACATATAATATTAAAATAATGCAGTATGTTCTTATCATGAAATCAACTTAGGAATATGGATTTTGATATGAATAGCATCAACGTTGAAGAAGTACAAACGATACATCTGGGAGTAAACACATTTAAAAACTCTGTGAATGCATTTACCAACAGTGCGCATGCATGGGATAATACGCAAGAAAGTGCATCCGAAAACTTCAGTTTAACCATGGCACGATTTAGCTCCGATGAGCCTCATTACATGTACGAGGAATACGACTACGAGGCTGATCCTAACAATATACCTGTCGAACAACTCGTACCTGTATCAATAGCATACGGACTTACCATGATACTCGGATTGATCGGAAACTGTTTAGTGATTATTTCGGTAGCAAAATTTAAGAAAATGCAGAACGTGACAAATATATTTTTGCTAAGTCTCGCTACTTCTGATCTTCTGTTGGTCATGATTTGTGTACCTGTTAAGGTAAGAAAATTAATAAAAAATTCGATTGACATGTTATTATGATTGTTTGCTTTCTAAGAGATACTTGACCTGGTGAAAAGTAGAAGTATATGTATTGAAGTTATATGACATGTTAAAAGTTTCTTTTATAAAAAGTGGGTAATTGAAAATAGTATTTATTTTCTTTCTTCAAAATTATCATTTAAAACTTTTCTTAGATTGCAAACTCATTTTTTTTTAAATTTATGTCTTATTTAATGTTGTAAGATCATTTATAAAATAATAATAATAATAATAATAATAATAATAATAATAATAATAATAATAATAATAATAATAATAATAATAATAATAATAATAATAATAATA